>JAIUZE010046310.1:0-10209 GCA_022085475.1 Heliosperma pusillum
TCTGGACACAAACTTAGCTCTAAGATTATTTTTCAGTTTAATCCAAGACTTACCAAGTTCCTTACCCTCCTTAATCCTCAAGGTTTTCATGTTTTCATACCAGAGAGATGCATATCCTTTCAATTGCATATCCTCAAGCCGTCTTATCAGTATAACATTTAAATTCAAAGACTCTCTCTACTGACCTTAACCAGTCTAGGAAATCATCAGGGTTCATGCTACCTAGAAAGTCAGGGATTTCTATCTTTAGGTCCTTATCATGATGTCTGGGAAGACCCTGCTCTGAGCCATCTGAGTCTGAGGCGTCCTCCTTTTCTAAAGGTTGTCTCCTTCTTCCTCCAACAGGTGGTATTGGTGCTCCTCTTCCATCATGGTTGAGTTGACCATCCAAGAACTCATTGAAGGATCTTTTTATCTCCATGACAGTTTTAGCAAGGCCATGAACTGTGGTTTCAAGCCCTGCCAATCTTTCTTCACTCATGGTTGTTTTTGAATGTAGTTAGGGAAATGAACTCACAAACCTAAGCTCTGATAACCAATTGCAATGATATTATTCAGAAAACACAAAGAAAGAGATCAATTTAGCTAAGGTTTCACACTACTCAAATTGCTTCTGTTTAATGACTGAAATGCTAGAATTCTAAGAACAGATAGTCCTTAGC
Source organism: Heliosperma pusillum (assembly GCA_022085475.1). NCBI lineage: Eukaryota > Viridiplantae > Streptophyta > Magnoliopsida > Caryophyllales > Caryophyllaceae > Heliosperma > Heliosperma pusillum. The sequence continues at coordinate 663 of JAIUZE010046310.1, forward strand.
CACAGCACAGAGCCAATGGACTAAGGGTTGAGGGCTTAATCCCAGCACTCAAAAAAGGATCAAGTTCTCAAGTCCTAGCACTAAGCAAAGGACAACTCTAGTACACATCCAAGAGGGTATCAGAAAACAAGTTTCAGTTTAGGTTTTTACTTCTAATCTGTTTAGCATTCATTAGGAACATGCCTTATATAGGCAAAGGGTTTACATCACAGACGTTCAACTACATCTAAGGCCACAAATGGCTCTCAAAAGAGGACAATCTAACAGCTACAATTCTTACAAATTCTGAAATAAAGCAATAAAGCAGAAAAGTAGTTTCCAATAAAACAATCTTCCTTAATGGCTTGTTCAGGCGTGTTCTGGTGAAAGGTTGGACTTCCTGGCTTAGTATTTTGAGCCAGACAGGAGTAGAATGGATCGCAAAAGCTTTGATGAAGGCCCCTCAAGCTTGTTTCTTCAGAAAAGAAAAGACTGACAGTGACAGCTGAACTACTACACAAAAGGGTTGATTCTGGTCGGCTGAACTTGGTCCCTAAGCTAACTTTTGATGTGTGCATTTTATGAAGGAAAGATCCTGGAAAAATTTGTAGAGGACCCTGCCTATGACCAAGATTGACCATTGGCTAGGTTTGTTTAGGTATTGAAGCCCCCCTTGGATCCTGTCCAAGTGAGCTATGCTTTCCCGGGTGCACTAGGATTGCTGTGTTTGCTGGGGCTTGGGTTGTAATGGTAAGGTCTTGGGTAAGTGATGCTTGGAATGTATAACACATTGTCATAACTTGTCATGTGAGTGCTTGAGGTGTTGTTGCTGCCTTCACCGTTGCCTTGACTGCTCCGATCCTTGTCTTGAACTCCTGTTGCAGTAGTCTTTGTCTGGATCTTAAAGCTCTCCTCCTACACAAGGAAAAAAAAAAGATGAATAAAATTCATCTTGGAGAAAGATTTAAAAATTGAAAATAAGCAAGATGGTAAATTTATTACCAAACAAGATAGAGAAGAAGAAGAGAGGAAGATTAGTCTAAAAATCAAGAGATTTGAGTGAGAAATGAGTGAGTTGTGTGAAGTTTTGTGATGAAAAGTTTAAGGCTCAACAATGATGAGAATAGGGTTTATTTTTTGGAGAGGATGAAGAGTGAATAGTGTGGTGTAACTTACAGAGGAAAGAGAGGTAATTGAGCTAAGTTGAGTGAGTGGAAAAATAGAAAAAGGCCCAAAAGAAGTTTGAAAGTCTCACCTACATGAAATTCCGAGTAGAACCCGAATATGGGCTCGGACTCGGTAGATTAGACACGGATTTAACCCAACTAACTATATACTAATCTAAGACTAAACTAAGACTAGCTAATATTACTATACTATTATTTAATTCTAATTACTAAAATCGCGGGTGTTACACTTATCCCACCTATTAAAAAGTTTCGCCCTCGAGACTTGAGCGAAAGAAAGATACCTTAATCGAAAAGACTCGGGTACTTAGCACTCATGGTAGCTTCCGGTTCCCATATCTCTTCTTCTACATCACTACATTTCCACAAAAGTTTCACCAAGGGTACTACCTTGCTTCTCAACTTCTTGTCTTTGCGGTCCAAGATGCGGATTAATTTCTCTTTAAAAGAAAAATTTGGCTCGAGCTCGGGAATCTCGGCTTGAAGAACATGGCTCGGATCACTTATGTAGTTTCTCAATTTAGAAACATGGAAAACATCATGAACATTACCCAAATTGGTGGGCAAGTCCAAGTTGTAAGCCACGACACCAATTCTCTTTACAATATCAAAGGGTCAAATGTAATTTGGACTCAACTTACCCTTCACACCAAACCTTTTTACACCCTTCATTGGAGATAATTTCAAGAATACTTTATCTCCAACTTCAAACTCTAACGGCCTTCTTCGAGTATCGACATAAGATTTACGACGATCTTTAGCGGAACTCATCCTATCACGGATGATCTTCACATGGTCGATGGTCTCGTCAAGGATGTCGGAACCCAAATCTCGAATATCACTCAGTTGGTCCCAACAAATAGGACTACGACACTTCCTTCTATAAAGGGCTTCATAGAGCGCCATCTTGATGGATGCATGATAACTATTGTTGTAGGAGAATTCCACAAATGGTAGGCTCTTCTCCCAACTAGCTTGAAAGTCAAGGGCACAAGCTCTCAGAAGGTCTTCAAGGGTTTGAATAGTTCTCTCGGTTTGGCCATCGGTAGTGGCATGAAAAGCGGTACTCATCAACGACTTGCTACCCAAGGCTTCTTGCAAAAGCCTTTCAAAATCTCGAACAAAACCTTGGGTCTCAGTCGGATATGATCTCCTTGGGAACACCATGATATATGACGATCTCATCAACATAAGCTTTGGCAAGTCGATCTAAACTCCAAGTCTCCTTGATCGGGATAAATCTAGCACTCTTGGTCAAACGGTCAACAATAACCCATACGACATCTTTACTTCCAACGGTCCTTGGCAGTGCCATGACAAAATCCACAGAAATAGATTCCCACTTCCATAGTGGAATGTCCAATGGTTGTAACTATCCACCGGGCCTCTAGTGCTCGATCTTCACTTGTTGGAAAGTAAGGCATCTTCCAAAATAGGACACAACATCACCTTTCAAATTCGGCCACCAAAATTGTAGCTTCGAGTCTTTGTACATCTTGTCACCTCTGGGGTGAATAGAGTAAGGGAATAGATGAGCTTCATCTAGGATTCGTTTCCTCACGTCAAGAGCATTAGGCACGAACAATCGGTCATGGAGTTGGAGAACACCTTTGTCATCAATTTGGAAGTCTTTGGCCTTTCCTTCTAGAAGCTTGGCTCGAACGGACTTGTAGGTAACATCTTTAACTTGATTTTCACGGATTTCGTGGAGAAGAACGGGTTCGGAAACCATAGCACCTAGGTAGTCAAAACCACTCTCAACAAAATCTAGCTTCAACTTCCGGAATTCGGCACAAAGGTCATCGGGTAGCACCCGAATAACATTCAAGGCATGAGAAGATTTCCTACTAAGAGCATCGGCAACAACATTAGCCTTCCCTTTATGGTAGAGTAACTCAAAGTCATAGTCATTCACCAACTCTAACCATCTGCTTTGTCTCATATTCAACTCCTTTTGAGTAAATATGTACTTCAAGCTTTTGTGGTCGGTGTAGATACGACAATGAACACCAATAAGATAGTGTCTCCACACCTTCAACGCATGGACAACTAACTCAAGGTTATGAGTAGGGTAGTTCAGTTCATGAACTCTCAACTTCCTAGAGGCATAGGCAACCACTTTCCGGTTTTGAATAAGAAAACACCCAAGGCCCATCTTAGAGGCATCGCAATAGACATCAAAGTCCACACCATCTTCGGGCAAAGTCAAAACTGGGGCGGTAGTTTATCCCTTATTAAGTTCTTGAAAGGCATATTCACATGCTTTACTCCAATGAAACTTGGTTTCTTTCTTCAATAGATGGGTCATAGGTCTAGCAAGCTTAGAGAAATCCTTCACAAACCGTCGATAGTAACCGCCTAAACCTAGGAAACTCCGAATCTCACCAACATCCTTAAGACTTTTCCAATCCACAACGGCTTCAATCTTCGAGGGGACCATGACTCCATCCTTAGAAATTACATGTCCAAGAAAGTGTTGGAGCTAGTGTCCTCCACAGTTAGTGTGATAACGTGTATAAATCTCTTACAGGTTCACAGGGTATACTTAGTATTCTTATCAGTTGATTAACGTTTATCGATAACGGTTGGCTTGCTAGAAGTTTGACGTTATTGTCATTTTAAATGGTGGTGATCAACTGGTCCCTAAAAGTCACACCTAAAGGATGTGTTTGAGAGATATGATTATATGAAAATATAATCATATTGATGCCTTATATGACTAAAAGGTTAGTCGATGTATATGACTAAAAGGTTAGTCAATGTAATGATGATACGATTATTTAATACGATTAAATAATACTAGCTGAGACGAATTAAATGTTAATTCGTAATTGAATATAAAAAGTTATATCTAATTAATGTATATAATATAATTATTTAATACGATTAAATAATGCAAGCTTGAACGAATTAAATGTTAATTCGTAATTAAATATAAACTGTTATATTTAATTAGCAAATTATAAATATACGATATTTATAGTTGACATATATATTATACAATATATTATACATTAAATAAATAAAAGAGGAAGACTCCTATCTGGACTCCACTTCCTAATACAAGTAGAAGAAGAAGAGGGAGACTCCTCCCTCTACTACACTTGTATTCCACGACCAAAAGGAGGAGTAGGAGAGTTTTATATAAACTCCTCTTCTCTACATAATTCATCATTTATATCTTGACACAAAAATCATCAGTAATTTTTGTATTCTTTCTAGCACTAGAAAAGGCATATCTCAGAGCATCTTGGGTGCAACAATTAGGAGAATATCGATCTCGATATTTGTTCTTAGGCCATAATTGCTAGGACTGGAGGTTGATTCTAATCTCTATATTTTCTATTATGCACTTCGTTTATGACTCGTATTTCATATATTATAATTTCGTTATAATCCTTAAATTTTATGTATGAAATATACCGATATTTCCCACAGAAAGGACACCTTAGGTAACCAAAACTCACACTTGGAAAATTTGGCAAACCACTTTTGACGACGAAGAATACCCAAAATGGTACGAAGGTGATTAGCAATTTAGCATGATCTTCTTCGGTCTTGGAGAAAACTAGAATGTCGTTGATGAAAACCACCACACAATTATCAATATACTCACTAAAGGTGCGGTTCATTTGGTCCATGAAGATAGCTGGAGCATTAGTCAAACCAAATGGCATCACCTTGAACTCAAAGTTACCATATCTTGTGCTAAAGGCGGTCTTCGAAATGTCGGAATCACGAACGGGGAGTTGATGGTGTCCGGATCTCAAACCAATATTAGAAAAAGTAGAAGCACCCTTAAGTTGATCAAACAAATCTTCAATTCTTGGCAAAGGATACTTATTCTTGATGGTGACACGGTTCAACTCACGATAACCAATGCATAACCTCATAGAACCATCCTTCTTCTTCACAAAGAGAACGAGAGCACCCCAAGGTGAGGCACTCAGACGAATAAAATCCTTTTCTATCATTTCGTCAAGTTGCTTCCTTAGCTCCTTCAACTCGGTAGGAGCCATACCGTACGGGGCTTTGGCAATGGGTCCGGTTCTGGGCATAACATCAATGGAAAATTCAACATCACGCTCGGGGGGAATCCCGGGGAAGTCTTCGGGGAAAACTGGAACACATCAACAAAGTCGTGTACTATCGGTACATCTTCAATCTTGGGCAAAAAGGTGGATGTAGAAGTCACAACACAAAAGAATGCTTGGTGACCCTTTCTTACCATACTCATCAAGTTCATTGCGGAAACCAATTGCACACCCATTTGGGAATGAGATCCCTTATAGGTTATTCTAACTCCCAATGGACTCTTAAGGTAGATCTTTTGATCTCTACACTCGAATCTAGCATGGTTCAAAGCTAACAAATCCATACCTAGGATTACATCAAACTCTCCTAGAGGGAACTTAAGGAGATTAGCGGGAAAGATTGTCCCCGCAATGGAGATGGGGACGTTAGGGTAAAGAGTAGAACATGAGCCAATTTCACCGAATGGTATGGATATGGGGGTATCCTCACTAGAAGTAGGTTCAATAGCTAACTTATCGACATAAGTTGAAGACACAAAAGGCATCGATGCGCCGGTATCAAATAAGATAAGACAAGGTTATTCTAAAATAGAGAATAAACCGGTGGTAATCTCGGGATGAGCATCGGCCTCAGCACGGCTCAAGACATAAATGGACCCCTTGGGCTTAGCATTAGGAGTAGGCACCTTACGATCGGGGGAATCATTGAGGCGCTGACCGGGCTTATTACAAAAGTAACAAATCAAAGGCCTAGCATAACATCCAACTCCGGGATGCACCGTCTTCTTGCAACCATCACAAATATGACCCTTTGGAGGGGCATTGGCTTGAGGAGCCACTTGAGAAGTAGCTTGAGCAATGAAAGAAGCAAGAGCTCTAGCATTAGCATTAGAAGGGGCATTGAACCTCCTTTTGTTAGTAAATGAGGTAGAGGATGAAGGAGTGAAGGAGGATTCCTTGTCTTGGCTTCTTCTTTGATAGCGTTCATTGAATTCTTCGCCCACAAGGCATCATCATAGACCTCACGAAATGATGTAGAGTTTCTCCTCACCTTACATTGGAGTAAGGCACTTAGATTGTTGCGGTAATAGAAGGCACGATCGTCATCGTCCTTGATAAGCCTAGGAGCAAAATGGGCTAACTTGTTGAATTGAGTAGTGAAGTCTTGGACCGTCATTTCACCTGGTTTGAAGTCGATAAAATCCTTGAGCCTTTGCTGCTTAAGCTCCTTCGGATAAATTCGGTGCTCCACTAGTGTCTTGAAACATTCCCAATCGAAGTTTACCTCTAGAGTTGCCGTGAGACTAGTAATAGACCACTAATTATCGGCCTTTCTTACAAGAAAATGCTTGGCAATTCTTACTTTGTCCTCTTCTTGCACTTGGTACAAGTCAAACTGCTTCTCTATCTCCCGGAACCACTCCGAGAGTTCGGTGGGGTCCGGTTCTCCACCATAGGACTTGATCTTGCTTCTAGTGATTTCGCTAGCCACCCAAGCATAACCTCCTTGGTGATGGTCATCTCGAGGAGGAGTGGCTTGGTTGGAATGAGCATTGGACGCATCTTGTTGATTCCTAAGAACTTGAGTGAGAGCCTCCAATATGACATTTTCCACAAGTCGAAGTCTAACCATCTTCTTAAGGCACAAAAACAAAACAAGGTTAGTTCTTAACACTTAGCACAATCATATAGACTACCATACAAAGTCCTTAGTTTTCTACCCATCTCTCATTCATTTTTTTAGGGTCAAGTTATAATTTAAGTTTAGTGTTCACATGTGTGTGTCAGGATCGTCATAGGCTCTGATACCAACTGTGACAACCCTCGAAAAACGCGAAAATTTAAAACAAATAAGCATGTATAAGTTGCGGAAAGTACGGGGTTTTTAAAAAAAAACTTTTTAAATGTCAAACAAAACGAGGAATTTCAAATGAAACAACATAAGTACAAAACCAAAGTGACAAGTACAACCGGGAGACTAAAGTCCCTCAAACAATGTCTAGTGAGTCTAGAATAGCTAAAATAAGCGATAAGGTCCAATCGTCTACTACACGCCCGCTAGCTCACTCATGAACCCCAAAAGAAATATAGCAATCCTGCAAGCAACCTGTTCATTCATAAACATGAATGCCACAATCAGTGGGGAGTAATTCTGGGCTTTCCCAGCCATCTCACATCAAAACGTATATAAGCAAATACATAAGCATATAACATCATACATACGATCATATCAAGAGGAGTATAAGTAGACATTTCATAATAGCATTAAGTAAATATGTGAAACAATGGTTATATTGTAGTCATGCAATATTAACTCGGAGAAGACTCCTCTTGGCAACCACATATGCACTAAGGACTTGCATCTCACCATTAACGACATGTGCTTAAGAAGGTTCTGTTGGAGTAGGTGTCCTCCACATAATAAATCTCATTAAGGAATATAATTGGGATATTTATTGACTATATATATTTGATTAGTCAATTGATTAACGTAAATCAATATCAGTTGGCTGACTAGAGTTTGACGTTATTGTCGTATGACGGCGGTGATCAACTGATCCCTTTCGGTCACACCTATAAGATGAAATCCAAATAGTAACTAATTATTTGTATATGATACAGTTAATTAGTCCATTACATATATTTGATATGTACGAGAGTTAATTGTTAGAAATTGAGTTAAGAACTCAAATTCGATTAAGTTTATTTTTCTATTATCCGATAACTGACTAATAAATTTATATCTTATTTTAATATGACTAAATAAGATCTAACTTAGTAATTAATCGTTAAATTACTAAATTAGTTGAGGTTTTGAGATAGAGGTAATTAGTTAATTATATTTACAAGAAGTTGTAAAATAAATTAACTAAGCACTGTAGGACCCATTATATATTGATATAATGGTAAAATATCACTTAAATGTTAAGTACATATTGTTTATTAATTTGCGTCATATAATTGTTATATGATCAAATTAACACTTAATTATATAAGATAATTAAGCATATGATTAATAAGTATTTGTGGGACAAATATCAAAAATCAAAATGGACCATATGTTACCATATGTGCCGAAAATTGAGTGTAGTGGGTAGTGATGATGGTTGATTCTTATACATACTCACAAGTCACCAAGTGAAAGTGACATAACAAGTACACCATAATCATCACTTACACTACTACACACCACCACTTTGCATGGGAATAAAATAAGAAGAAAATCACTCTCTTGGTGATCAAAGGGGCCGACCCTTTTGTCCATAAATAGGACAATTGTTGTTCAATTTATCAAGTAGATGATTCTTGCTTATTTTCTCATACTTCTCTCTACAATAAACCTCTCACTACATCTCTCATAATACTAATATTTACTAAGTATTAATAGTGTAGTAATATATACTAATATTGGTAGTATTTTATCTATCTTATTATCTAGTTAATAATAAGATTAGATTATTTGGTATCATCTTGGTGCAACTTGAAGAAGGTCTTCTAATTTGGAGATTGTTCTTGGATCATCCTTGTTTATAGCTCAAGATCAATAAGAAGGAGTTCTAATTGTGCCCATTTAATTTCCTTTTCAATGTGAGGAAATTTCTTCTTTTATATAATGTGACAACCCTCGCGAATGCGGAAATATAAAACATACAAGCATGTGAATTATATAGCAGAAAATACGTATTTTAAAAACCTCTATACATGCAAGATAGAAAAATACGAGGAGTGTCAAAATATTACAAACTAAATAAAAATACCACAAGAGACGTAGTCTCTCAAAGTGTTAACAAAAGACAAAGTAATTAGCAACTAGCTAAACAACGTCTAGAGGTGTTTCATCCAGGGACAACGCCCGCTAGATCACACCCGAACCCCAAAATAGCATAAGCAAAAAGCCATCCATGCAAGCAACCTGTTCATTCATGAAAAACATGAACGCCACAATCAGTGGGGAGTAACTCCGGGTTCTCTCAGCCATATCACATTAAACGTACATAGAAGGAAATACAAAAGTAATATCATGCATATATGAATACACATGTGAGATACGATAAGGATAGATAGGCAATCCAATATGTAATGATAAGATCATGTGGAAATCAAATCCTAAACCATCATGTTATTCAAAGACTCGGGAAAGATACTCTTAGGCAACCGAATACGCTCACTAGGGCTTGCATCTCACCGTTAGCGGTATAAGTTTGATAAGATTGAGACTCGACAGACAACCAAGTCAAATCATGCGATGATCACAGTAAATCCAACATATTATAATCCATTCACGAACCAAGACATTGACGGTGTCCAATCATGCAATTACCATGAGCACTATCATGAAATCACGCA
>JAIUZE010046311.1:0-18573 GCA_022085475.1 Heliosperma pusillum
AACAACGCATATCGTTTTCAACTCCCCACAACTTCGTCGTATGCCCACTACCACCTGCATTTAAGACATTAGATCCCTCTCCGTTCCGACATTCCAGCCTTACGAACGAGAAGGTAGCCAAGAGAATGAGAGTACAAAGCACAAGACAAAATAGTGCTCAAACCGTAACATTTGTAAAAACCGACTCCAAGTGGAAACATATCGAAAACCGTCACGAAACATGTGATACAAGCGAATAAGATATCATATATCCAAAACATGAATATTATAAGTCCCTACGTAAAATTATACGATAAACGGATCATGCGAACTATTATAAATTACGAGTTTTAGAAATTGTAGGAAAAATATACAACCGTGTTCCAGGCCGGGCAGGGGACCGGTGGCCGGTGGGCCGGCACAGAACACAGGGCAAAAACCAAAAATAATAGAAAACAGAGAAATGTAGTCTAGGCCGGTCAGTGGACCGGCAGCCGGTCGACCGGCACAGAGCCCCTCTTCATACAAATCCAAAATTTCCAAAGGTGTTACTGATGTGTTCCCAGCCGGTTGGCAGACCGGCGGCCGGTCGACCGGCAGGGAACACCAGTTCACCCGTGAGCCTTGCTCACTTAACCAATTCAAACCAATTCTCATATATGCTTCTAATAATCATCAACAATCAATATATATCATCAACATTCATCATATAACATCATCCATTAATCATAGCATGATTTCTAATCTTCCTAATCGTATTCTAATACGATTTCTAGCATATAAAGCATGTAAAACACGGAAATGATATCGAGTAACCCTTTAACGTTACCTTTAAGCGTCTCCACTAATCGTCAAGCTCCTCTTCAATAAGGTAATAGTCTTTGTCGGGATCTTGGAGGTCACCACCTACAAATAGACCATAAAAGATGAATGAAATTCATCTTGAGAAAGACGGGAAATTTGAAAAGCGAGAAAGACAATGATTTTAACATCAACACGGATAGAGGAAGGTAAGGGGAGAAGAATGAGACAAACTTACGTGAATTCTATCGAGAAATGAACGAGCTAGGATGAATCAAAGATCGAAAAGTTATGGAGGCAAGGTTTCTTAAGGAAGAAGTAAAATTTGGTTTGTGTTTGATTTTGTGTTGAATGAAATTTAGGTTAAGGAGTAGTGTGAGTTGTGTAGGATAAAAGTCAACAAAAAGTCAAAGACGGTTCCAAAGTCAAGAAAAGTCAAACTCGTCTCAAAAGTCAAGAAAAGTCAAACTCGCCTTAAGACGGAATTTTCATGGAATCTCGCAGAAATTCCAAATACGAACTCGGAAATTCTAAATTCGACTCGAAACATAAAATCTTAATTAAAACTTAAAATTACTGAAAAGATTTCGTAAAATATTTCTACTAGAAAAATAGGGTACAATTCCGGGTGTTACACAATTGGCTTTCTGTTCTTTTGAAGGTTAATAATAAACAAGAGGCGTGTCTTTCCTTCTTGTGTACTATCTGGACTATTTGGGTAGTAAGGTGCAGAAAGGTCTTTGATAATACCGAGTGTTCTCCAATTGGTGCTATCTTACTTTACCAAGAGTCGTTTAACCTGGCTCTTTCTGCTGATGATAAGAAATCGGGGTCTATTGATTTCCAAACTCGTTCGGAGGAAGACATGTCTAACCTTAGGAATGGAGTCTCATACCCGTTGATTCAGAGTTCTCTGAGTTGCTCTCGGCCTGATATTTATGTAGATGTTGCGTGGTCTAAGGATCTTGCTGCTGGGTTTGGTGGGTGTATCATGTTTGGTAATAATGTTGTATCGGAATTCTGCATCAAAGGACGTGCTGAGAATGCTGAGCAAGCAGAAGCATTGGCAATTAGGGAGGCATTGAAGTGGGCGTTGTCTCATAACATCCTTCATATTAATGTTTTCTCTGATTGTCTGCAGGTTCTGGCTCAGGTCCTGAAGTTTTCCCAACTTAAGCATTGGACTAGGAATACGATTGATGACATCATTGATCTTGCGGCTACCTTTCATTGTATTTCTTTTGCCTTCGTTCCTAGTATTTGTAATAAAGCCGCCCATAGACTAGCTAAGCGTGCTACTAAATTGTAAAACTCATTAATCCGATTGTCAAAAAAAAAAAAAAAAAAAAAAAAAAGTCTTAGGATGTGCTTGTATAAAACGAATATGTTAACAAAGGATTAGCAAATTGTATAGTGAATTGTTTCAATCTCAAAATTAAACTAAATCAAATAAATCATAGAGTTATTAGGAATTTTGGAGTTATTATTGAATAAAACAAAACTAAAAAATCATACCTTAGATTTCAATAGGAGAAGGATTCTACCGAGTATGGATTGCGTGTGTGAGCTCTCTTATATAAGTATATGACATTAGTTCAGGAATTGATAGGTAGCATTAGTTTCAGGAAACTCAAAGAGCATGAGAACGGCTGGAGTAACTACGGTATGAAATTAATTTTGCAAATTTATGTGACCCCCTTAATTATTTGTTAAGTCTGACAAATACGTTTCATATTGAGAACTTGAACAGAGGATTGAGAAATTGGTTTCCTGTGTTTGGCTCTCCTATAGACACGTGGACAATGTAATTGCTCAATTTAGCCTTTTTATAGTATTTTATAGATGTAATCCTTTTCAGCAAGATTTGTTATTTTAGAATCACACATGTTTTAAATACCCTCTATATTGTATTGGCCTTGGACTTTATTTAAACCAAAAATAATAAATTCTTTCGTACCTTTCTTACTTATTGCAAATGTAAAGAGAGTGTTTTATTTTGATAGAAGTACGTCACTCTATGGACAGTGCCACCAGCGCGCAATCGTGTCGCGGCGGCACTGGGCCCACGTAGCCTTTGTATGAGGACACGCATGGGTTTGTAACCGATTTAAAAGGTTTTGAAACCGATAAAGGTTTGAACAAGCCAGTATTTGAAAGAGTCGCCACAAATTTATTGTGGAAAATTGGAAACCTATACAATGAAAGCTCCAAATATAATAACCAAACTAAATCAAGCTAGTCTAAGAGCAACTAGGAATTTGATCTTCTAGATCAGCATAACGGGAGATGCCTTTTCACCATAAAAGATACGTTTGTTTCTCTCTTGCCAAATCAGATAAATGGTACTTAACAGAGCACACCTACGTTGTTTCTTTGTCGGGCTTTGACCACGGTTATGTGTTTTATACCAATGGAAAATATGGGAGAGGCAAGTAACAGGTGAGGCTCTGATCCATAGAGCAATAACCGACCATATAGTGGCATAGAAGGAGCAGCTGAAGAAGAGATGAGATATGCTTTCAAGACTGTTTTCACATAAAGCACATATATTCACTAGGTACATACCCCTCTTGCAAAGGTTATCAGTGGTAGAAAGACTATTCTGAGCAGCCAACAAACCAATTACTCTATGCTTTGGGTAGCAGTATGTTGTAACGGAGGCGTCCCGTTACCCGACGGTTAGTTGATTAGGGTGATAAGAACAAAATATAGCGAATAACAAATAAAGATGACACACAGATATACGTGGTTCACCAGTAAAATAACTGGCTACGTCCACCCGGAAGGAGAGCAAATTTTACTATTGTGGAGAAAATAGTACAATAGTAGACCGATACACACGCGCTACTAAGAGCCAAAAGTGTACCCAATTCTACCAACAAATATAGTAATCTCAAATAGACAAAAGAGACTACCCTGCCGAGATGAAGGACAAACGATCTCGAGGCCAACAAGATCCGAACAAACTCCTTCAATCTCCAAATTCAGAAGAACGCCAATCTACTTGAGCCCGGAACAAACTGAAGCTTCCTCCCAAAGGGAACCTCACAAATCGACTCTCATAAGATTGTGCTCACCAATATTATCTCCACCTCCTTCTTAATTATTCTAGGCTAATACAAGGGTCTTTATATAGATTTATTCCACCCTAATATAAGAAACCTAAACTAATTAGGAAACAAAGACAATTAGGAAATTAATTAATAATTTCCTAAATAAATACAATTACCAAATTTCCTATTTTCTTCTTGTCTTATCTTAATCCGTCTTTGACACAAATTCAAGGCATAAATTCCTAACAATCTCCACCTTGACTTGAATTACCCAAAAACGAACCAAACCGAAAAGAACCAAAATCAGCTTCAACAGGATCGATTCTCAAGTCACTACCTGCCCCAGTAGTCTCCACTCTGACTTGAACACAACCCACAAAAACGGACAAACGAACCAAGTGTGCAACAAGCTTGACCAATTATACAAAGTACCATATGTAGCAAGCTGCGACTACCAAACGTACTAAGTCTTCAACATATCATCATACCAACAATGATGGCCAAACGTAGCACACTCTTAAGAGAATAACAGCTACAAAATACCAACACAAATATATGAGATACCAAATGTCACTAATGATGGAACGGTGTACCAAAACAACACACACAAGATTCCAAACAAATCTCCTCCAAAACAGAATCATGGCCAAATGTACCGTCGTACCAAACTGCCCAAAAGGACACCAAAGCCACGAACAAAACAGATGTTTCACTTGAGTATACTAGGTGTCATGACCACCACAAATATGCCTACACCAAGGCAACAAATCTCAAGTCGAAACCAAAACAACATTCTAAGCGAGCAAAAATTACCTCCATCAAAGGTACAAATAATTAGACTAACAAGTCCAACCCAAACGCTCCAAAGAACAAACTCCCGTCGAAGTTTCAGATGACCCCTTTCGAGATCCAAACAGTTCTTTTTCAAGAACCCAGCGGAGCTTGACTCGGACAGTCGCATTTAACAAACGACTTCCAAACCATTCAACCACTATACAAGTCACTCTCAAGTAGACAAGTATCTGCCATGTTCCAGTAAATGAGCTATCACACTAGAACACCATAGACTCCACCTTGAGTCTATAACCATCCAATATACCCTGGACTGGGTCTGCCATCCAATAAGCCCTGGACTAGGCCTGCGTCCATTTAGCCCTGGACCGGGCCGCTCAAGGCTCCACCTTAAGCACAAACTTCCCCACTAAGGAGAAAAATAAATGTTGGTAGCTTGTCTTGAAGGATCCAATAGCTTGATCAGTGCAGAAGTAAACTCCACCTTACTGCCAACACTACCATCCTTACACAAACTCACCAAACCCAAAAGCATGTCAACTTTCAAAATATTCGCTTCCAAAATCTTTTCACCCATAATTCAACAAACCCAAATTAACGCCCTAAAACACAATGCGGAAGCAGAAGAGACCCAAGTTTGAACCTTGGGCTCTGATACCAATTGTTGTAACGGAGGCGTCCCGTTACCCGACGGTTAGTTGATTAGGGTGATAAGAACAAAATATAGCGAATAACAAATAAAGATGACACACAGATATACGTGGTTCACCAGTAAAATAATTGGCTACGTCCACCCGGAAGGAGAGCAAATTTTACTATTGTGGAGAAAATAGTACAATAGTAGACCGATACACACGCGCTACTAAGAGCCAAAAGTGTACCCAATTCTACCAACAAATATAGTAATCTCAAATAGACAAAAGAGACTACCCTGCCGAGATGAAGGACAAACGATCTCGAGGCCAACAAGATCCGAACAAACTCCTTCAATCTCCAAATTCAGAAGAACGCCAATCTACTTGAGCCCGGAACAAACTGAAGCTTCCTCCCAAAGGGAACCTTACAAATCGACTCTCATAAGATTGTGCTCACCAATATTATCTCCACCTCCTTCTTAATTATTCTAGGCTAATACAAGGGTCTTTATATAGATTTATTCCACCCTAATATAAGAAACCTAAACTAATTAGGAAACAAAGACAATTAGGAAATTAATTAATAATTTCCTAAATAAATACAATTACCAAATTTCCTATTTTCTTCTTGTCTTATCTTAATCCGTCTTTGACACAAATTCAAGGCATAAATTCCTAACACAGTACAAATCCCAAACTGTTTATGCTAGAAGAATAGATCATCGCGAGGCCTTATCAGCTCATAAAACTAGTTTTTGTAATCAGTTTTGAGTAAAAAGGTTCTAGCCTTATCTACACCCCCGCATGTTGAACAAGAAGGTCTCTACACTGGATTATGCCACTCCAAAACCATGATGAAGCAGCAGTAAGTTGAAAATCCCAGAGATAAGTATTCTTAAGAATATATGCTTCAACCCATTTACCCCAGATGGTATTAGAATGGAGAACGAGTTTCCTAAGCCAGATCAGCATTTGAGCTTTGCTCCAACTCAGAACTTCCTTGATATCAACCCCCCCTTCAATGCGTGGAAGGCAAAAGTTGTCCCATCTCTTGAAGACAAACCTACAGTGACCGTCTTCAATACCCCATAAAAAATCATTACAAATCTTGTTAATCTTCTTAACAATCCCTTTAGGCAAAAGAATATTAGCACCCCAGAAATTTTTCAAACCAAAGATAACCGAATTGATGAGCTGTATCTTACGTGCATAACTAAGTAAGTTATTAGCCTAATGTCCCACCAGATTCCTAATCTTTTCCAATAGAGAGCCAAACATAGGGGTAGTTAATCTAGAGCTGAATAAGGGAATGCCAAGATACTTGACAGGAAAACTCCCCTCCACAAACCCAGTAGAGGCCAGAATGAAGGACTTGAGCTGAGGAGAGACACCACCAAAATACAAACTAGACTTGATAGGATTAACTTGCAACCCAGAGTAAGTTGCAAACTGAGAAAGGCAAACAGCTACAGCCTGGATAAAAGGCAGATCACCCATGGTAAAGACTAGAAGGTCATCAACAAACATTAAATGTGTGAGGGAAAAAAAGCACACATTTAGGGTGGTAGGAAAAATCTGGAGCAGAGGGAAGCTTTCTAAGAAGACGAGACAACACCTCCATACAAATGGTAAAGAGATATGGGGAGAGAGGGTCCCCTTGTCTTAAGCCCCTCCTGCCAAAGAAAAAGCCTTCAGCAACCCCATTAAAATTAATAGAAAAGTGAGATTTGGTTATACAAGCCAACACCCACTTAGTAAACAAAGGGGGAATCTTGAAGAGTCTCAAACAGTTTGCCAACAACACCTAATTTACAGAGTCAAAAGTTTTTTCTATATCAACCTTCAAAATGCATCTAGGGGAGAGAAGACTTCTATTATACTTGTGTGCCATCTCATGAGCTAACATGGAATTGTAAAAAAGGTCCCTCTCCTCTATAAAAGCAGCTTGCTCCAACCCAATGATATCTCTAGCAAGCTTAATTTAATCTAGAATTAACTTGGAGTAATTAGGTTCATCTTGATTTGAATTAACTTGAAGTAATTAGGGTTCATCTTGATCAATTGAAATCAAAATAAATTAATTCAAATAATCAAGACAGTAGATTTCCTTGTATTGATCGTAATTTAATGGATTATTGTAATTGATGAACCCTAATAAAAACAAAATCGATTTACCCTAGCTTATTCGATTAATCAACTCCCCTAATTCAATTAGATTGATCATTCAATTTATCCTGATGTATTAATCAAAATCTATTAATTGATTATATTATATGATAACTTCGAATAATTTAATTAGTTTTTATTTGATAATTTTTAGTTATTTTTCGTTTTTATATAATAATTATTTAGTTTCCTTAAAGCTTGATAGTATTTACATTTTTAGAACTTTTTTTTTAAAAATTATTGTTATCTTGATCTTTGGAATATCTTGAAGATCTTCCCTCTTTTACTATAGGATTTGTTTTGCATTTTATTCTATCTTCCTTTATTCATTCCTAATATTATATATTATTCCTATTCATATCCTATTTTAATTTATTAAATATCTTCCGATTATAGAAAATGTTATCTTTGACTACATCCATTTTGGAGGGAAAATATGATTAGGGTTGGTTTACATTGCATATAAATTCTGCTTAACTTCATTTTCAAACTCACACACAATCTCTAACTCACACAAATCCTTCCATCTAATTCCCTACAATTTTCGATTTTATTGTCATGGCTAACCAAGCAAATCAAATTGCTAACTTAACTAGGGAGCTTGCTGCGGAAAGAAAAATGCACATTGGTGATATGATGGAAACCCGATTCTTTATAAGAGCTATGATGGATGTGATCGATGATCCCAGATTAATTAAGAAGGCTATGTCCCATTCCCTTTACTCTTTAACAAATGTGAATTATTTGTACGAGGAATAATTCAACGCAAAGTATGGACGATCGCTACCGGAAGATAAACTGAAGTGGCATCAGGTTGGTGAACATGATTACCTCCCGATGCCTGTTCCCAACTATGCAATTATAAGGTTTGAAGATGGCGATAATATTGATATCCCTAGCTAAAACATCTCCTCCTACGAATCCACAGTGGAAAACTAAAAGACGATATCGTTTGGATGGAGACCCCGTCAGACTCATACAACTTTAGAATTATAGATTTAATTTAATAGTTTGTTTTAAATTTCCCCCGTATTTTTGATTTTTGTCGCGTCGTGTTCTTTCAGTTGTAACTTTTTTCATCTTTATTGAAATAAATTTATTACTTATTATTTTTCTTTGTATATTTAACTTATTGTATTTTATTTTGGTTTAATTTAAAAATAATATCGGCAAATATAAAAAATATTCTTTTTTTATTTGTTTAAAATCAATAAATCGTAAAATAATGAAATTTCGATATTATTAAAAAATTAAATTATAATTAAACCTAGAAATAATTTAGTTAAAGGATTATTTAACATAAATACTCTGAACTATAGGAGGTCTTCTTATAGTACTTCAAACAACATTTTAACTAAGATAAACTCAACTTTAAATTTAAATACCCTCTTCTTAAACTAGACTCACATGACCGACTACTTGATGTACAGGTCATTGCCATTTTACATTTTTTTATATTTAATTATACTATTATATGATATAATAGTAAATGCACTATTACTAATCATATACTATCATAATAAAATTAAGGGTTTTTCTTCCTAGTACCCCTGTATTTTTCCGAATTCTATATGGTATCCCTCGTTTTTTCAAAATCTACATGATACTCCTAAAGTTAATGAAAACCTCTCAAAATACCCATAATGCACTAATCTGTCTATTTTAAACGTCTATATTATGCACTTTTCATTGATCTTTTGACAATAATTTTGCATGTCGTTATCATAAATATCCTTTAGACAATCATAAACATATTTTCTTTGTAAAAATTAACCGTTTTAAAACTCGATTTTTAGTAGTTTACTAAGTATAGGGATACCAGTGATAATTTTAAAAACTAAGGGGTACCACGTAGAATTCAAAAAAACACAGGGGTACCATGTAGAAAAACCCTAAAATTAATATAAAATTAATAACCCAACCCAACCCAAAACAAAACACCCCTCCAACCACCACCACCTCTCCTCATTCCCGACATTAATGGCTAGCCCTACAACTGGCAGTGAGTCACAAACTCATCTTAGCGCGACCACAGACCACCATGTACCACTACAACTACCGAGGGAGCTTTACAAGGTCGGCCAACACCACCACCCTTTTCGTTGTCGTTCACTATGAACATGGGCTTGTTCCCCGTTGTTTTTAGTGCCTAGATATGATGTTATTTATGGTATCTGTAGGGTCATGTGCTACGCAAGCGGTAGTGCAAGGTTGTCGGTGGAGGTGGATGTGAAGCTGAAGGTTGACAGAAATGGGTAGAAATCATGATATATGGGATAGTCAGGTGGGTGGGCATTGATAATTGAGGTAGGAGATGAATGTTTAGGTATTAGAATTATTAGCATTATTATTATGTTATTTATTATTATCATTATTTAAGTATTATTATTATTATTTTAAAAAAGCTTGTCACATCAGCTTTAACCTGGAGTAACAAGTCATAAAACACCCAAGTCAATTATCGGAAGAGAGTATTAATAGTGAGGTTTATTTTGAGATTAAATGAAGTTTAAAACAAATTGAGAAGGCTACTAATAGTTTGGAGAATTTTAATGAAATAACCCGAAGAGTCTATTGATCCCAATTACTCAAGAGGGGGGGGGGGGGGGGGAATTGAGTATAAATAAAGTATGCCTACTTTTTCGATTGTCCGTATGAGCGTGTAAAGTTACAGTAGTTTGAATTTATTAATTAAATTCAACTAACTAAAAACTTGTAGTGAGTATATAAATAACAAAATAAGTAGAACAAAATAAAGAGACAAGAGACACAAGAGATTTTTGAAGTGGTTCAGTTTAACACGTTGAAACCTATGTCCACTATATCTCGATTAATAATTTTAGTACCTTCCTACGGATTACAAAATTATCAACCCACTCGTACAACTAAACTCAAAGTTTGAGTATCGTTAAATACTCGACTCTTACGTTAATAAGAAAGTGTTTTTGTTTGTTCTTGATGTTCACACAATTGAACTTATAAAAAACAAATCTAGCACTATAAACCAATAACGTTTCTTCAAAAGTAAAGTGCGAGTAAGGTACGACTTTTCGAAAAAAAAGTTTTTCAAAATAAAGATTTTACTCAAAATATTTATCTTAATGCAAAGTATATAATATAACGTGAAAAGCTTGATTTTAATGCATGAGGTGCATGAGTATTTATAGTAGAAGAGATAACTAGGTTTTAAAATAAAAACCCTAATAGTTGATAAGGGTAAAGTCGCGTCTCCTTAATCAAAGTAAAACCTAATTCACAACTAATTAATAGTCAGCGGTAAGCAAGGTATCGAATCCACAGGGAGGCGGTAGTATTCTAATCTGTTAAACTAGGTTTGTCTCTTAAGTAACAATTTCTGGGTTTTGAGATTTGAGTTCTAAACTAATAGCAATTAAGAACAACAACTAAAGTAAACAATAACAACTAATAACAATAATAATAACAACTAATAATAAGCAATAACAAACTAATAAGGTTGAAAACAATGAGATTAAAAGTCTAGGGTCTCAGGTTCACTAGGATTATTATTCAGGGGTAAGGGAGTAATCAACTATCATGCAATAAAGTTATCTAAGGTCACAAGATCGGTCGATTCAATTATGCCCTTTAGATCTACGATTAACATGCGATCGCTATCATTAAACGAGTTCTATTCAATTATCGTAGCCTATCTTAGTCTTAACCCGGTCAGTGTCAATCCTAATTCGCGAGACTAGTTAATTAATCCTGGCCAGTAATCAAACAACTAGAATTAAAACGATAATCAAACGATAACCATACAATTGCAATTCAATTAATTAATCTACCCCTTCTAACAATCCTAGATCCCCTTTCAACCCTAGAAAGTAATTTAGCTACTCATAATAATATAAACAACAACAATAATAATTAAAGTAAACATAATTAACAACAATGAAAGGATGAACAAAGAATAATTAAAGAACTAGAAGGCAATTAACTGAATAATAAAGAAAGATTGAAGAATACCGATTACAAGATGAACTAAAGACAATCGTCTTTGATGAATAAAATCCGGAGGCAAAGTAAACTAATTAGGTTTTCTAATTTAAAGCAATAAAGCATTGAAAAGCATAAGAAAGTATATCTAATTAAGAAAGACGAGCTTTCTTTTTATAATACAAAAGATCTAACTAATTAGGTTAAACTTAAGGAAAATAAAAGAAATCCGCCGTAATAGAGCTTGCTCGATCGAGCAAGGGCCTTCTGCTCGATCGAGCAGCCATGATACCGACTCGATCGAGCAATGTTGCTCTGCTCGATCGAGCAGTCCTTCATTTAGCTTGTTTCTTCACTTTCCTTCATTTCTTCTTCTTTTCTTCCTCTATTTCCGTGCCTAGCTTCTACGATCCAACTCCGCCATGCTCCATATCTACTCAAAAAGCTCCAAATGCATCCAATCTGCATTAAAACCTAACAAAAGCGACATAATCGATATTCTAGCTAAAATAGCATAGAATAAGCAAGGAAAGACGGTAAATCGAGTTATTTGTGACTAGGGGAAGCATAAAATATGTATATAAATAGTGATCATCAAACTCCCCCAAACCAATCCTTTGCTTGTCCCTAAGCAAAGCACTCGACACATACAAAGACAAACATACAAATGGTGAATGAAAAACTCAAAGCTAATGTTAATGCACATACAACTCCCAAGCTATCCATATCTATAAAAAAGTAATGACCAAGTTGTACCAATAAAACAAATTCAAAGGCACGGGAAAGTAGAAAACGCAGCTCATAATCCAAGATTTTACATGATACCGTAGTGTAGACAAAACCAAATACCTTTCAATCTTGCAAGGCTCAATTTGTCGGATTCTCGCGGATTCACTCAAACACTCATAAGTTTATGTAAAGGTGAGTTTTGTGAAGATAGAAAGAAATAGAAACACTCACTCAACTTATGAAACATGCATGCATTCTAATGTGATAGTAATTTCCCCAACAAATACGCATTCGCTATAAAGTACATGAATCAGGACAAAAAGGGAGGCTAATGGGTGAAGGTATAGAAGTGGATTGTGCCAAGGCACGTATGGAAATGTGGGGCTAAGACCGGTAGTCGCAGCGACATGTATCAAAACAAATCTACAGGACTAGCACAAACCAACACCAACTAGAGAAATCATCTTAACCTTTGACAACGCAAGAGAGAGATCGAAATTGCTCTCTAAATATGCATTAGACTCTAGTAAATTCCCTTTCATTTTCCCTTGAATAATTCAATGAAGCAACAAATTCTTTTCATTCTTTTTTTTTTCTTTTTCTCTTCTTCTTCTTTCTCTTTTCATTTTTTTTTCAAATCAAATCTTTTCTTTTTTCTTTTCTTTTTCTTTTGCTTCATAACTTTTTTCAACAAAGGGAATAAATGACACAATTGCCAACATACTTGCTACACCCAATTGATATTCTTTTTGAAATCCCGACCCAACCATAGTAGACAAGTAGATAAGAAAAACATGCAACTGCGACTGTCCCGATAAGGTAGGCAAGTTCTAGGAATGTAGCTTTTATATGGCTTGTAAAACAGGCTACATAGGCTCAAATAGGCTAAACATGAAGAACTCAATAATAAGGGTATAAAATCAAGTCTTTTTGGCTATGTGAGGCTTATTTGAACAAAAAGAACCACCTTTCATCATGCACTTATCAAACGAACGCGTATAGTATCAAGAAACGAATGTCACACTTATGCAATTTGATGTTACATGTTCCACAAGGAGTACCACACTCAAGCCTAAAAACAATGAGACCAGTTTATTGATGTTCCTGGCCTAGGAAGCTCTAAAGACCTCAGAATTTAAGTGGTTTACCAACAAAAATTGCCAAATCTAATTAGCATAAGGTATGTCAAAAACGGTCAAGACTTGTACTATGAGCTTTGTTTTCAAAAATAGCAAGTCAAAACAATGTACATGGATAACTTATTTGGGATTCAAATGCAAAAACAATGCAAATTATCATCATTGTAATTCAATTCACCAAGACTCGACCTAATAAAATAAAAACATGTTTTTGGATTTTGTAAATTTTTCAATTTTTATGATTTTTTTTTTTAAAAAACTAAACACACAACTGAAATAAAGACTCTCCCCCAAACCTAAATGTCACAGTGTCCTCATTGTGACGCTAACAGCACAACATCACACAATCAACCAACAACAGCAACCTAAAGGACACTACTAACAAAAGGGAAAAGGGGAAATAGCTAAAAGAAAATACAATAAAAGAAAGTACAAGGATAGATAATACCAGCTTATAAGCATAGCTTCCCCCAAACCAGCTGCAAAAAGGGGGTGTAGTGACCAGCTGCCACTACTGCGCCTGATCATCATCATCATCATTATCATTACCCCACTGAGCAGCACCAGAAGAAGAAGCCCGAGTTGGGTCACCAAACCCACCAACTGGAGCATCCGGTTGGATAGGAGTATACCAAGAACGACCCAGGCAACCATAATCGTGACTAAACTCCTGGGAAAAATGCTGAGGAGTCACCCCATAATTATCAAACACACCAGTCTCATCACCCGGACCTCGGTAGTAGCTCGGCGGAGTCCAACCAGCAGTGGCATTAAGATCAGTCCGCATGAGGTTCTCCCAAAGTCCCCTCATCACCAAGTCATTGTTATTCCTTGGTGAATCCTAATCTCCCTCTCTAAAGCTGGATCATAGGTGTAAGCAGGTGGAGGGTAAGGGTAAGGAGCTGGGGTGGGTGTAAAGCGTGGAATCGGGGTGGTGGTGGTCTGAGCAAAAGTAGATGGGGTAATCCGCCGACGAGGTCGACGGTTCTCGGCTAAAGTAAAAACAAGCTCAGGTGGAACCACATAAGAACGAGGGGGAGGGGTAGGTCCCGTCTCAGGATAATGGGTAGACAACCGCTCCGTAGAAGGGAGACGGTTATCGGTATCAGGAAGAGCTATCCACTGGGTCCCCCGTAGTCGCCACTGAAATCTATCGTTTCCTAACGCATTTATCCAACAAAGGGTGTGGCGCAAGTACTCCTCGTCCACTCTAGGGGCATGAAGCGGGGTCATTGGTGTGTAGTTACGGTCTCCCCCAAACCCAGCAAGTCTCCTACCCAACCGAGTGACCCAGGCACCACAATCTAAGGAAGGCTGGGTAGCGGAAGTGATCCTCCAGAAAGCAAAGCACACCAAACCAACCGGATTGAAATAAAAATCATTCTCATGCATGGGGTTGAGGGTGGAAACAAGTAATAAGACCTCATGAGAATTAAGCTTGTTTAGGTCCTTCCTAGCAAACAAAAGGAGGCTAAAGAAACGCAAAAACAACCTCAAACAAGGATGCTGCACATCATTAACCGCCATAGCATTAACACGTGCCTCAGGAAGACCCGTAAATAAACGAAAATATTCAACGGCTTGAAAGCCGGAAGGAACAGCAATAAAAGAATCATCGTTGCCGACAGAAAGACCCAAATGATTCGCCAATTCGGCATAGGACAACACAAAATCCCTATTAAGCAACCTAAAAGACACACTTTCATTGGTCTCGTCTCAATCATAGGAACTAAAAAATTCTAGTGTCAAAGGTCGGTAGGAAAGCTCATTAAGGGAATATAGCCCCCCAAACCCGATTCGGTGAAACATAGCAAACATGGCATTCCCAAAACCGAGAGAACCAAGAACGTTGGGGCACACACAGCGAGTAGGGTCCATAGGACGACCCATAAGCAAAGCAAAGCGGTCATGCTGCTCTTGTGTGTTGAAGACGATCCAAGGGTAATCTGGGTTACCCGGAATCGCCTCTACTTCGGGTTGTCGAACAAGACGCGGTGCTCTACGACGCTTACTAGTTCCTTCTTGCCTAGACATAGCTAATGGAAGTAAATAAAACACACAAACACAACTTAAATGCTCAAAAGACGATTAGCAACCCTAACTCGAAAAAAAATTCAAATTTGAGTCTAAAACGCAAGAAAGACGAAGCAATTAGCAATGTAATAGTGAATAATTACTAAATAACAAAGCTAGGAAGCAACAACAACAAATTAGAAGCACAAAATTGAAGAAATAAGAAACAAACCCTAGATTCACAATTTGGGCAAAAGGAGGGAGCAAGAACACCAATTTCTTCAAAAATTGAACTTAAAACTAGTAAATTAATGATTGTTGATGCAAGATTGATGATGAATTGAAGATATGAGTGAGTTTGCGTGAGGTATTATGAAGAGAGTAAGGGTGAGGGAGAGAAGAATGCTGAAAAAATTGAAGAAGAATGAGAAAAGAATGAGAAAACCTGCTATTTACTGCCGCCAGACCGGTCGGACCGGACCCGACTCGATCGAGCAGGTCAGGTCTGCTCGATCGAGAAACCTAGACTTTTCCGTTTGTTGAGTTTGCTGAAGTGGCTGTATATTGGTAGTGTCAAAAACTCGATCGAGCAGTGACTTGCTCGGTCGAGCAACCCATGATTGTCAGCTTTTCCTCAATTTTCTCTTCTTTTCTCCTTTCTTGCTTTTTGTTTCTTCATTATTAAAGCGATTTCCGATTGTATTAGCTGCAAATACTCAATAAGATTGTTAGATCGCTCCCTCACCGCACTCAATAAAGCACAATTATATTAACTATCCAAACTAAATCTAATTAAACTATGACATTAATAATTAGGCTAATCGAAATAAAATTTACAAATGAAATACAAATAAATGCCGGGTTGCCTCCCGGTTAGCGCTGGTTTATAGCGGTCCCGCACGACCGTGTTACCTCAAAGTCATGGGGATTTATCAAGAGTGAAAAGGTCGACGACCTCTATCACTCCAATAAATGCTCCATCATAATAGATCTTCAAGTGTTGACCATTGACTTTGAAAACCTCGCCCTTGTCGGTTTGTAGCGTGACCGACCCAAACTTGTTCACCTCGGTAACTGTGAACGGTCCTGACCATCTGGACTTGAGTTTACCTTGAAACAAACGCAAACGGGAGTTAAATAATAATACTTTATCACCAACTTTAAATGCCCGCTGCAGGATATGCTTGTCATGCCATTTCTTTGTCTTCTCCTTGTAAACCCGAGCACTATCATAGGCATGCAATCGAAACTCATCAAGCTCGTTCAACTGCATAAGTCGTTTCTCACCCGCCAGTGAGGGATCCATATTAAGCTCTTTTATGGCCCACATAGCCCTATGCTCAAGTTCTACCGGTAAATGGCACGCCTTGCCATAGACTAACCGATATGGAGAAGCACCAATTGGAGTCTTAAAAGCAGTTCGGTAAGCCCATAAAGTGTCATCGAGCTTACGACTCCAATCCTTCCTAGATTTACTCACGACTTTCTCAAGGATAGACTTGATCTCCCTATTAGAAACCTCTACCTGACCACTTGTCTGCGGATGATAACTTAACCCCCGACGATGTGTAACGCCATATTTCTTCAATAAAGAGTTAAGATGACGTTTATTGAAATGCTTTCCTCCATCGCTAATGAGAGCACGAGGAACCCCAAATCGTGGGAAAATGATCTTCTGAAACAGTTTCACAACTGCTTTGGCATCACAAGTGGGAGTGGCAATGGCTTCCACCCATTTGGAGACATAATCAACTGCTACTAGGATATATTGGTTACCATGGGAAGATGGGAATGGACCTTGGTAGTCAATACCCCAAACATCGAATATTTCAACTTCCAAAATACCCGTTTGAGGCATCTCATGCCTTTGAGAAATGTTACCCGTCCTTTGACATGCGTCACAAGAATGGACAAAAGTAGTAGCATCCTTGAGAATAGTCGGCCAATAAAAACCCGACTGCATAACTTTAGCAAACGTCCTTGAGGGACCATGATGACCGCCATATGAAGAAGAGTGACAATGAGAAAGGATGACATGTACCTCACCCTCTGGAATACATCGTCGATAAATGCCGTCGGCACATTCCCGGAATAGATAAGGATCAGCCCAAAAATACCTCTTGACATCATGTTGAAACCTCTTCTTTTGCTGATAGGATTGATCTGGAGGCATAATTCCCCCAACCAAAAAGTTGGCATAATCGGCAAACCATGGAGTCTCCATGGTAATGGCAAGGAGATGATCATCAACAAACGAATCATCAATGGGGATGGAATCTCCCTCTTCAAACCTCAGACGAGACAAATGGTCAGCAACCACATTCTCAGCACCTGACTTATCCCGGATCTCCAAATCAAATTCTTGTAGCAACAAGATCCAACGAATGAGCCTAGGTTTGGCTTCCTTCTTAGCCAACAAGTACTTCAGTGCGGCATGGTCAGTATAGACTATCACCTTAGAACCCACAAGATAGGCTCTAAACTTATCCAAAGCAAAGACAACTGCAAGTAACTCCTTTTCAGTGGTAGCATAGTTAACTTGCGCATCATCTAACGTCTTACTGGCATAGTAAACTGCATGTAGCACCTTATCCTTCCTTTGCCCCAAAACAGCCCCAACTGCATAGTCACTGGCATCACACATTCTCTCAAACGGCAATGTCCAATCAGGAGACTGGATAATAGGAGCTGAGATTAGAGCTTGTTTAATCCTGTCAAAAGACTTAACACACTCATCAGTAAACACAAATGGGGCATCCTTATGGAGAAGCTTAGTCATTGGTTGAGCAATCTTTGAAAAATCCTTAATAAAACGGCGATAGAACCCCGCATGACCAAGGAAACTTCTAACACTTTTAACATTCACCGGGTACGGTAATTGCTCAACCACTTCCACTTTAGCTTTATCCACTTGGATGCCTCGTCCATACACCAAATGACCAAGTACCACCCCTTCAGTTACCATGAAGTGGCACTTCTCCCAGTTTAACACAAGATTGCTTTTCTCACAACGTTGTAAGACTTTAGTCAGATTAGCTAAACAACTATCAAAATCGGTCCCATAAACACTGAAGTCATCCATAAAGACCTCCATAATAGACTCGATATAATCAGAAAAAATAGCCATCATACAACGTTGAAAGGTGGCGGGGGCATTACATAACCCAAAAGGCATTCTTCGGTAAGCAAAGACACCATAAGGGCATGTAAAGGTAGTCTTTTCCTGATCGTCAGGATGGATGGGGATTTGAAAGAATCCCGAGTAGCCGTCTAGATAACAAAAATACTTATGACACGCTAGACGCTCTA
>JAIUZE010046312.1:0-11286 GCA_022085475.1 Heliosperma pusillum
GAATTTCCTCTCTATAGCCTTTGATATTTGATTATTTTTGATTAATATATCATAATATCTAGATATTATTTCACTTTATCGATCAGTTACCGAAAATTACGCAAAACGATCGAAATCAGATCCGTCTTCTCATCATTTCACACGGCTCATAAGTCCTCTAATAGGACTAGATATTTGTCTTTCTTTTGATTATTAATAACATAATATCTTGATATTTAGTGTAATTAACTTTATCGTTAATTATATTTAATCGGTTACCGTAAAATAATTATTAAACGCGAGTCAATTACGGAACAACAATTTCAAAACTCGACACCTTTATTGGTCTATAATTACACGGCACACACACACCCCACTTTACTCACAAACAACTTTTCATTTTACAACAAATCAAAATAAGATCAAAACATCACTTTATTCAATCGTTCTTCGTGTTCTTCGTCGTTCATCTTGTGTTCTTCATCGTTCTTGAGCACAACCTCCATAAATCCTTCATTTCTTAATTAAATCCTTCCTTACTTATATTTCTAGACTCTCCTCTTCGCTCTCCACCTTCACGTATGTTTTTATTTCAATTCCGTCAAGATCGTTTCAACACTTTAATTATGGAAAATTTAGTTTAAGTTCTAATAATTGTTTTCTTGTTATTTCTTATAGGGGAAGACTTTGAGGACGAATTTGGAGACTCTTATATATTGGGTGAAGATTAGTAGAGGGGTTTCTTAATTATTACTTCTTATTATTATTTTGTGCTAAGTGGATTTTGCTAGCTAAGGTAACATTTCCGATTTACTCGACGAAATAATGTCACATTTCTTAGGTTTTAGTTTATGTTCATATTATGTTTATTTAGGATTTGAGTTAGTAGTATAGCCTTAAGTTTTATTTATTTGGTTTTTTTTGGTTCATCTTTATTTTTGGTTCATATTATGATGATTTATGATTTTTAGTTAGTATTATGTTTTATGGACTTTTTATGGTGTTTTATGATTCCTTATGATTTTTTATGTTTTATGGAATATTATTGTTGTTTTATGATTTTGATGATTTTTAAGTTGAAGTAAATTTTATGATGAATTATTGTTTTTGGTAAATTTTAAGTTGTAGGAAAGTTTTATGATGATTTTTGGTTCTTGATGATTTTTAAGTTATAGTAAAGTTTTATGTATATTTATTGTTCTTGATGAATTTTAATGATTTTAACAAGTTATGATTTTATTGTTGTTTATGAAATTTTAACAAATTTAATGTTCTTGACAAATTTTGATGATTTTGACTAAGTTATGATTTTGTATGAATGTTGTTAAAATGGTTGTTTGATAATTAAAAACATGTTGGAATTGATTTGATGTTGTTTATGGGTGAACCGTGTGAAGGGGACTGAACCGGGTCCAAACCAGACCGGTCCAGGCCGGTTCAGACCGGTCTGGGTTGGTCAAGGGGGGTCCGGGTTTTGGTCTTTGGGTTGTGTCGATGTTTGATTGATTGGTTGTTGTTTTGACGGGTTTTAATTATGTTAAGCATGCGGAAAAATATTAGAAAACGGTTTTAGAAAAATTAAAGCAAAACAGCCTTTTTGAAGCCAAAACAGGCCGTGGGCCCATCCAGGCCCATATTGGGTCCGGCCCATTTCAGCCCGTGGGTCCCACCTTGGGACTCGTGTCGGTTTTTGAGTTATCGTCATTTTTATCGTGTTTTGTAATATTTAGCAAGTGGGAAATGTTAATAAGTAAAATATTTAAATTTAAAAAGGTTTTCCATAAAATTATTATTTCTCACATGTTAGAAATTATAAGACGAGATCGTAGTTTAATTGGATATTAGTTAAGTCAAACGGGGTTTGGTTATAATATAATAATTCACATGTTAGAAGTTAATAAAATAACATGTATGGAATATGTTGATTTTTATGTCTATGTCTATGTGATAAAGACTCTGTTTCTAGCCGTTTTGATCCAACGGGTTTGGTCAAACTAAGATCTAGTCAGCCCCGATTTGACTGATGACCCGTCGCGGGACTCGGGTCGGGGATTTGTCTTCAAGTATGGTTGTTTTAATTACAGAATTAGCCTTAGTAGATATGAGGCGATATGATATTTGATTATTATTTATATGCAATTAGTCACATGATAGGATGTGTTCCGTGACTGTTTGTGTATATGGTTGGTGTCGTGTTGACTAAGTACCCATAGAGAATTACGATTATATGGCATGTTAAGTCGTATCTTGGCCATGTTTTAAAGGTAACCTCTGAGTTAATATATTAGTTTGGTTCGGCCATTGTAATTCTAAATGAGTATCTTGGACCATGACATTGATAGGTCCGTACTGTCTTTAACGAGTATATAGTTCATGGTTAATAGCTTTTGTGTCCCGGATTGGTGGGTTTATATCCAAGTCGGGGCATGGTTACCTAATCCACTTTGGGGATGGAGCCAGCTTAAGTACTATCCATCTCTGCTTAGGGGGTCGCCTAGTAGAGTTTCTTGTGTACTTCTGGTCACGAGACGGGGAATGGAATAGCTGTTGTCGCTAGGTCTGATCAGTCTAGGACTAGGATGTTTTCCTACCTTGTGGTATAGCCTCGAGTTACAGAAGTCGACTATTGACGGTCCTAAGAACTTATGCCTGTTTGTAGAAGTATTGGTCTTTCATGTTTGTATGATTCTATGAGTTCTAGAAGGTGAGATGCAAGCCGGCTAGGATTGATAGAGTTTGGATTAACGGTTGTTAACTGATTCACATGATTACGTGTTGATTAGGGTTTGAGTGTATCAGGGCCATGTTACTTGGTAACCGCTGAGCCAGCATACCAGCTTCCTACCTCGAGTTATATTTTATTACCGAATTCACATGATAGCTTTCATATGATAGGTTATATGTTAGTTAACTGTTTCATAACATGAAAAGCATATCATATATGTTAAGGTTTTGTATTTTATATATACATTGCTTTTATGTTTTTCATGTTTCATTAAACTCGACATTTCGTGGCTGGGAGAACTCGGAGTTACTCCCCACTGACTGTGGCTTCCGTGTTTATATTTAATGCGGTCGAACAGGTGGTGATGCATATTTTGGGGTACATGACGAGCTAGCGAGCGAAGTATTTTACCTTGGACCTATATTCGGTTCATAGTTTGTATATTATTATATACACTTTTATTTCCGTATTTATACGGGAGATATGTCTCCCGTCTTGTATATTTCTTTTGTAGAATTTTATTCCGTATTGTAACGAACCTTTTTATTATGTAATGACACCTTCGTATTGTATTCGTATCTTTTATGTATTTAAAATATTTTTTTTCTTTCCGCAAATTTGAGGGTGTCACAGTTGGTATCAGAGCTATTTTGCTCCCGACGCACGTTTGTGTACCCTTGCATAAATAACTTGACCTTAAGAAATAATAAACCGTGAGATAGAAGGGTAAGATGGGTAGATTAGGATTTATGTTGTAGTCTCTTTGTTCTTGCTAAATGATAAGTACTAATCTGTGTTTTCCTTTTGCAAGATGCCTCCGAGGATTGACAACACCATTTTAGCAGCTCTTACCGTTATTATCCAAAACCAGCAAAATCTGCAAAACCAGCAAGTAAATCCGAATCCTGACCGTGAGAGACATGGTGGTTATACGTGGGTCGCTTCTCAGCTATCGAGGAGCCAAGCCAAAACCTATGATGGCGAAGTTGATCCCGTTAAACTTTCGGTGTGGTTACGAGAGATGGAGAAGAGTTTTTCTCTTTACGATGTCCTTGAAGAGGACAAGGTCCGTCTAGCTTCTCACTTCTTAGAGAAGGAAGCGGATCAGTGGTGGACTCTTTCAGGTCCTACCGCGAAGTTGGAGCCTAATTTCGGGTGGACTCGTTTCCGTGAGCTCTTGGAAGCGAGGTTTTACCCCGATGAGTTGAGACAACAAAAATTGAAGGAGTTCATGGATTTTAAACAAGGACTTCTTTCTGTTCAGGAGTTTACTACCCGGTTCAATGAGTTGGCTCATTATGCCACTCGACTTATTAGGGTAGAGGAAGACAAGGCTTTCTTTTATCTGGGAAAGCTTTCTCCCCAGATAAAGGGGAAGATTAGTAGAGGTTCCACTTCCTTTGTCTCGATCTATAATGATGCCATCTGGGCGGAGAGTTCTATCAGGGAGATTGCCGAGGAAGCTCGTGCTTCTTATGTTGCTCCTAATGCCTTTGGCAAGAGACCTTTATATCCTTCTTCTAGACCTTCCTTTTCTCCCTCTTTTCCTAACAAGAGGAGAAACTTTCAGGGTGGTCCGGCTAATCAGAGAAACCGGCCATTTATTCCGAGTACCAACAACGACCTTAAAGGTCGTGTCTGCTTTACATGCAAGATGCCTATTCACCCTGGTGTTGGTTGCTACAACAAGCCGTTTATATGCTTTATTTGTCAGAAGTCAGGGCACAAGGCGAATGTATGTCCTGAGAGGAAGGGTACGGTGTCCACACCGGTTGTTTCTGGGCGACCTAAGGGTCGGATTTTTATTATGAGCCGAGCTGAGGCTGATGCTCAGCCAGACATCGTTACGGGTATGTTCTCGATTTATGAGTTTCCGTGTTTAATATTGTTTGATACGGGAGCTTCCTTATCTTTTATTTCCATGAGACTATCCGACAAGTTACCGCTTAAAGCTTCAATTGGAGAATCTACTCCTATTTCTTTACCATCTGGAGAAGTATTTTCATGTTCTTATCTTCATTCCGACATTCCAATATCCATAAATGGATCTATTTTTCCTGCAAATCTTCTTCGGTTTCCTTTAGAAGAGTTTGATATTATTCTGGGTATGGACTGGTTAGCTACTCATCATGCACGATTTGAATGTCGTGATCAGAAAATCATTCTCAAAAGTCCTTTGGGTGCTCGTATTTCTTATCAAGGAGTTAGAAAGCAAACAACGGTGAAGTTAATCTCGGCAATGAAAATGTTAAATGTTATGAAGAAGGGTCATCAAGCATTTCTATGTGTAGTGACTACTTCTGATTCTTCTCTTCCTTCTTTGAAGGATGTTCCAATTGTTTGTGAATATCCAGATGTTTTTCCCGATGAATTACCGGGAATTGCTCCGGAAAGAGATGTTGAATTCTCTATTGATCTAGTTCCTGGAACTGGACCAATTGCCAAAGCTCCTTATCGTATGGCGCCTTCTGAGTTGAAAGAGTTGAGAATCCAACTCGATGATTTGATTGAGAAAGGCTTCATAAGGCCTAGTTCTTCTCCTTGGGGTGCGCCCGTACTATTCGTCAAGAAGAAAGACGGTTCAATGCGTATGTGCATCGATTATCGTGAATTGAACCGTGTCACCATCAAAAACAAATATCCTCTTCCTCGTATTAATGATCTATTTGACCAGTTACGGGGTGCTTCTACTTTCTCTAAAATTGATCTTAGATCGGGTTATCATCAGATTCCCGTTCGGGAAGCAGATATTCCGAAGACTGCTTTCAGCTCGAGGTATGGTCATTTCGAATTCAATGTGATGCCATTCGGTTTGACTAATGCTCCAGCTATATTCATGGATCAGATGAATCGTACCTTCCGGGAGTATCTTGATAAATGTGTGGTGGTATTTATTGATGACATTCTGATCTTTTCAAATCTAAAGAAGAACATGCCGATCACCTTCGAACCATTTTGAGCGTTCTTCGACGCCAAAAGTGGTATGCTAAGTTCTCCAAATGTGAATTCTGGTTGCCCGAGGTATCTTTCCTTGGTCATGTCATTTCCAAAGACGGTGTTATGGTTGATCCAGCTAAAATTGAGGCGGTTGTGGATTGGAAAAGTCCGAAAAATGTGTCCGAG
Organism: Heliosperma pusillum; assembly: GCA_022085475.1. Lineage (NCBI taxonomy): Eukaryota > Viridiplantae > Streptophyta > Magnoliopsida > Caryophyllales > Caryophyllaceae > Heliosperma > Heliosperma pusillum. The sequence goes on from JAIUZE010046312.1 coordinate 5,828, forward strand.
ATACGGAGTTTCCTTGGTTTAGCGGGTTATTATCGTCGGTTTGTGCAAGATTTCTCCAAATTAGCAAGACCGATGACTCAATTGCTAAAGAAGGAAGCAAAGTATATTTGGACCGATGAATGTGAAGTTGCCTTCTTAGAATTGAAGAAGAGATTGACTACCGCACCGATCTTAACTTTACCAGATGATGAAGCGGAGTATGATGTATATTGTGATGCTTCAAAGCATGGTTTGGGATGTGTCTTAATGCAGAATAGAAAGTCATTGCTTATGCTTCTCGACAACTCAGGGTTCATGAAGTGAATTATCCGACTCATGATCTTGAGTTAGCAGCTGTAGTACATGCCTTGAAAACTTGGAGACATTATCTTATTGGAGTGCATTGTCGAATATATACCGATCATAAGAGCTTGAGGTGCATTTTTACTCAGAAGGAATTGAACATGAGACAGAGAAGATGGTTGGAGTTAGTGAATGATTATGATGCTGAGTTGATTTATCACGAGGGAAAAGCAAATGTCGTGGCAGATGCTTTGAGTAGGAAGACTAGTCATTCATTGAATGCTCTCGGTACTTTACCCGATGAACTGGTAACCGAATTCCAGAAGCTTCAGATACAGTTCGTTGGGAAAGGATTTGATTATCTTGGTGCTTTGACCGCGGAACCTGATTTTTATCGTGAGATTCGTACTTGTTTACCGGAGGATGCTACTTTTATCGCCATTCGAGCAAAAATATCACTTGGGCAAGCTAAGGATTGTTTGGTGGATAATGATGGTTACCTTCGTTACCATGGTCGAATGTATGTTCCGAGAAGTGCCGAGTTGAGGAAGAGAATTCTTGATGAAGCTCACCTTTCTCCTTATTCTATTCATCCGGGTGGCGACAAAATGTATAAAGATTTGAGACCACAATTCTGGTGGCCTAGGATGAAGATTGAAGTGAAGGAGTATGTTAGTCGATGTCTTACTTGTCAGAAGGTGAAGATTGATCATCAAAGACCCGGAGGTTTGCTGCAACCTTTGGAGATTCCTCTGTGGAAATGGGAGTCTATTTCTATGGACTTCGTGATGGCTTTACCTAGAACTTCTAGTGGAAAGAATGCCATCTGGGTTATTGTGGACCGTCTAACCAAGTGTGCCAGATTTGTACCTATCAGAGAAAATTGGAGTATTGATAATTTAGCTGCTGCTTATGTGAGAGAGATAGTACGCTACCATGGAGTTCCTAAAGATATAGTTTCAGATCGTGACCCGAGATTTGGTTCCCGATTCTGGACAGCTTTGCAAGAAGCCATGGGTAGTAAATTGTTGATGAGCACAGCTTTTCATGCCGCTACTGATGGTCAGACCGAGAGGACGATCCAGACTTTAGAAGACCTTCTTCGGGCTTGTGCTTTGGACTTTCATACATCTTGGGAGAAGTGTTTGCCTTTGGTGGAATTTTCTTATAACAACAGTTATCATGCATCTATCAAGATGTCACCATATGAGGCTTTATACGGTAGGAAATGCCGTAGTCCTGTTTGTTGGGATCAAGTACAAGATGATCATATGTTGAGTCCTGACATTGTTACTGAAACGATCGATCAAGTTCAAGTCATTCGTGAACGAATGAAAGCCGCTCAAGATAGACAGAAATCCTATGCCGATGTTCGTCGACGACCGCTTGAATTTGATGTTGAGGACCGGGTATTTCTTAAAGTGTCACCAATGAAAGGAGTGAAACGGTTTGGAGTGAAAGGGAAGTTGAGTCCTAAATATATTGGACCGTTTCGTGTGCTTCAAAGAGTTGGTCCTGTTGCTTATCGTCTGGAATTATCTCCGAACTTGAGTAAAGTTCATGATGTATTCCATGTTTCTCAGTTGAAGAAGTATATCAGTGATCCGAGTCATATTATTCAAGAAGAAGTGTTGGACTTGGAACCTAATTTGGCTTTGGAGGAAAGGCCGCTTCGTATACTTGAAAGGGCTAACAAACAACTCCGAAACAAGGTGGTGCCTTTAGTTCGTATCCTTTGGCGTTGTGGAAACGTCGAATCAGAAACTTGGGAACCCGAAGCTAAAATGTTCGCTAAATATCCCGAGCTCTTTGCTTGAGGTAAATTTCCTTCTTTCTTTCCTCTTTCTATTCGATTTAACCGTTCGAAGATTTCGTACCTTCTACCGATATTCGTGACTGCTGACGAGAACCTGCCGTGCCGAAGATAAGACCCCGTATTTTATTACAAATATAATTTTAACAGTTTTGAAATAGACCTACATATATGTTACGTTCCTTTTTCTAAGTTTCGAGGACGAAACTTTTTAAAAGGAGGGGTGATTGTAACAACCCGAAAAGTACCCGATTTTTCTAGTAAAAATATTTACTAACACTTTTCAGGAGAACTTAAGTTTTAAAATAGAAATTTTCGTTCGGAGTCGTATTTTGAAATTCCGCGTTCGTATTTGGAATTTTTGAGGGATTTCATGAAAAGACCGTTTTTAGTCATCGTTGACTTTTCTTGACTTTTAAGTCGTCTTTGACTTTTCCTTGACTTTTAAAAGTCGTCATTGACTTTTTCTTGACTTTTAAGTCGTTATAAACTTTTCTTGACTTTTAAGTCATTTTTGAATTTTCTCGACTTTTAAGTCGATTTGTTGACTTTCGTTGACTTTTCCTCGCCTCCGTCTTGGCGATCTTGATGACCGAAATTTTATTTAACAAAAAAATTATTATTTTTGTTTATTTTATTAAGATTTATCATAATTTAATATAATTATTTTGAATTTAGTCGGAATTTAAAGAATAACGTTTACGGTTTTAACCGATCGTCATTTAACTATTCCCGACGCATCGTAAAGCGCGCAACAAAATCGAAACTCGACTTTTGCATGAGTCACGCTGCCATGTCATCGTTTTTCCACTCACGATTGGATATTTTAATTGATTCGATTAAAATAATACAAATATCTTAGATATTTGTTACTTTATCGAGCCGTCAACGGAGATTACGCAAATCGAGCAAAAACAGACCCAAATCACCTCAAACCACACGGCTCCTTAAAGTCCTCTAATAGCCTTGATATTTTGATTATTTTTGATTACAATATCATAATATCTAGATCACTATTTACTTTATCGATCCGTCAACGGAGATTACGCAAAACGAGCAAAAACAGACCCGAATCACCTCAAACCACACGGCTCCTTAAAGTCCTCTAATGGCCTTGATATTTTGATTACTTTTGATTACAATATCATAATATCTAGATCACTATTCGCTTTATCGATCAATTAACGAAAATTACGCAAAACGCTCGAAATCAGACCCGTTTTCTCACCATACCACACGGCTCAAAAGTCCTCTAATGGCCTTGATATTTTCATTACTTTTGGATACAATAATCATAATATCTAGATATTTTTTATAATTAACTTTATCGTTAATTATATTTAATCGTTTACCGTAAAATAATTATTTAACGCGAGTCAATTACGGAACAACAATTTCAAAACTCAACACCTTTATTTGGCCTATATTACACGGCTCAACTCCACTTTCCACTCACCAACACCTTTTCACTTTACAACAAATCAAAATAAGATCAAAACATCGCTTTATTTAATCGTTCTTCGTGTTCTTCATCGTTCATCAACCGTTCTTCATCGTTCTTGAGCAAAACCTCCATAAATCCTTCATTTCTTAATTAAATCCTTCCTAATTTATATTTCTAGGATCTCCTCTTCGCTCTCCATCGTCTAGTACGGTTTATTTTCAATTCCGTCAAGAATCGTTTTCAACCTTTAATTATGGCAATTTAGTTTAAGTTCTAATAATTGTTTTTTTCGTTGTTATTTCTTTAGGGGAAGAGTTGAAGACCGAATTTGGAGACGCCTTACATATATTGGGTTGAAGATTAGTAAGAGGGTTTTCTTAATTATTACTTCTTATTATTATTTTGTGCTAAGTGGATTTTGCTAGCTAAGGTAACATTTCCGATTTACTCGACGAATTAAATGTCACATATCTTAGGTTTTAGTTTATGTTCATATTATGTTTATTTAGGATTTGAGTTAGTAGTATAGCCTTAAGTTTTATTTATTTGGTTTTTTTGGTTCATCTTTATTTTTGGTTCATATTATGATGATTTATGATTTTTAGTTAGTATTATGTTTTATGGACTTTTTATGGTGTTTTATGATTCCTTATGATTTTTATGTTTTATGGAATATTATTGTTGTTTTATGATTTTGATGATTTTTAAGTTGAAGTAAATTTTATGATGAATTATTGTTTTTGGTAAATTTTAAGTTGTAGGAAAGGTTTATGATGATTTTTGGTTCTTGATGATTTTTAAGTTATAGTAAAGTTTTATGTATATTTATTGTTCTTGATGAATTTTAATGATTTTAACAAGTTATGATTTTATTGTTGTTTATGAAATTTTAACAAATTTAATGTTCTTGACAAATTTTGATGATTTTGACTAAGTTATGATTTTGTATGAATGTTGTTAAAATGGTTGTTTGATAATTAAAAACATGTTGGAATTGATTTGATGTTGTTTATGGGTGAACCGTGTGAAGGGGACTGAACCGGGTCCAAACCGGACCGGTCCAGGCCGGTTCAGACCCGGTCTGGGTTGGTCAAGGTGGGTCCGGGTTTTGGTCTTTGGGTTGTGTCGATGTTTGAGTGATTGGTTGTTGTTTTGACGGGTTTTAATTATGTTAAGCATGCGGGAAAATATTAGAAAACGGTTTTAGAAAAGTTAAAGCAAAACAGCCTTTTTGAAACCAAAACAGCCCGTGGGCCCATCCAGGCCCATATTGGGTCCGGCCCATTTCAGCCGTGGGTCCCACCTTGGGACTTGTGACGGTTTTTGAGTTATCGTCATTTTTATCGTGTTTTGTAATATTTAGCAAGTGGGAAATATTAATAAGTAAAATATTTAATTAAAAAGGTTTTCATAAAATTATTATTTCTCACATGTTAGAAATTATAATACGAGATTAGTTTACGTTGAAATCATTTAAGTCAAACGGGTTTTGGGTATAATATGATAATTCACATGTTAGAAGTAGTAATAAAATAACATGTAATGAATATGTTGATTTTATGTTTATGTGATAAAGACTCTGCTTCTAGCCGGGTTGATCCAACGGGTTTGGACAAACTAAGATCTAGTCAGCCCCGATTTGACTGATGACCCGTCGCGGGACTCGGGTCGGGGATTTGTCTTCAAGTAAAGCTGTCTTTAATTACTGAATTAGCCTTAGTAGATATGAGGCGATATGATAATTGATTATTATTCATATGCAATTAGTCACCTGATAGGATGTGTTCCCGTGACTGGTTGTTTATATGGTTGGTGTCGTGTTGACTAAGTACCCATAGAGAATTACGATTATGGCGTGTTAAGTCGTATCTTAGCCATGTTTTAAAGGTAACCTCTGAGTTAAGATATTAGTTTGGTTCG
>JAIUZE010046313.1:0-23349 GCA_022085475.1 Heliosperma pusillum
GTCACAAACGCTTTGTTCTCGTGGTCAATGTGGGATTATTGAGCACTTGTTTCATTCAAATAACTTTTAAATTAGGTACGCTACCTACCCATATCGTATATGGAATGAAATCAGACTGTTTTAAATGTGTTTTAATATGGTGGGAAAATAAATAGCAGACAAAAATATTAAGATCCCAAGGTTTAGTCAAATGGCTCATTTTGACTTGATAAAGACAAAACCATATCGTATAAGGTTCTGTTTCTCTATTCAACAACACCTTATCTAATAATGTGTGTTAGAGAAGTTAACTTGTGAAACCATTTCACAATACTTTTGGTGAAAATCAAAGTCATATTTAGATATTTATAGTTACGATTTAGTCGTAAGTCCTTGATCTAATGCTCTAGTGGTTAACTACTTCTCATTGAAGCTCTTTGAACTTTTCAAAGATTTCTCTTAGCACCTTATTAAGTAGAATCAAACATAATATCAACTTAAATCGTCGGTAAATCAAGTGAAGTAATCATTACCATCTCTGGTTGTGTTTGTTATTGGACCACACTTATTCTTGTGTAATGGGGCCAATAATTTACTAGTTCGATTTCCTTTTCAACAAAAAGGGCACGAATCATCTTGCCTTGAATACAAGATTCGCACACACCATAAGATTCAAAATCAGATGGGTTAGGGATAATTGTTAATACTAGCCTCTTAATGTGCTACACAATCCAGAATTAAGATTAGACACAGGTCACCAATTTTGAGCCTTTTTTCAATCTATATGACAAGTAATTACTAGTTTAGGTCAAGAATATAATTACCTTTGATTGGTATGGGATAACCATTGACCAAGTATAGGCATAAAAAGATACAACGTTTGTTCTATTCACAAAAGTGAAACACTTGTGTCGTACACTTAAGTGGATACTATATTCTTTATTTAGAGGTTATATACATAATAACGTTTATTAAAGTATACCTCTAAATCCAAAACTAGATTGATCATATTATAACTTTTATATGTCTCTATAGAAATAGAACTACAATAGTTATATTTCCCTTGTAGGTCGACATTTAATCATGGTTAGTCGTCACACGAATCATTATTATATGCTTTGAATACATTGATGAAAACCATAATGGATATCTAATACCCAAAAATATTTGCATTTAGCAAAATAAATGTCGATCATATAGATATTATGGGTGAAAAATTACACCCTATTTCTAACTCTTTAGAAAACTTTGGGAAGATTCTTTTCTTGTGTCATACACTGTAAAATAGAATCGTCAAAAGTTGGGTTCGACACCTTGCTTGGGTTTTGACTTTACTATTCAAAATAGTCTTGCCTTTATCCCTTGCCTTGTGTCAAAGTCGAGTCAACCTACTCTTGAACCTCGTCTTAACAATTAAGAACATAAACATCATTCTTAGTGCTCCCACTCACTTTCATGAATCTCTACTTAGTCAAGTATATTAGAATTATTGTGAAGACTATTCTTCATTTCATTCATGGTTTTACCTTCAAAAGGATAAACTTTTCATGAAGTGATTACGGTATTTGGTTTGTTCACGATTTCAAATAAATCGATTAACCTAGTCATCCCAACTATTTTGGCCTCTTTTGAGGTAAGCCTCGATAAGGAGCATTATGACGACATACCAAAATACAAATATTTTCTTTGGAGCAAAATTTGATGTACCATTGTTATAAGAAGGCGTCACAAAATATTCAAAAACGCTTTTGACTAAGTGTGACTTATTCATTTACTCTTCATAAGAGACATTTGCAATGGTGAATATGATGATCAAAAGATACAATTCATTTTATCTTTAGCTATGGTGGTATAAACGGAGATTGCAATCAAAATGCTACCGTATAAAATAATGGAAACCTTTTCCACGATTGAACGGATTTATAAGTTCATAGAAGAAAAATAATTGTCATTGCGCGAATAAAAATAAATATCAACGGAAAATAAAAAATCATTGCTTATATATATTTTACTTGTAAAAACAATTTTAAACAAGTCACTCATATAATGACCCCTCACGAAATTATATAAGTGATTCCAAGACCCATCTTTAGACAAAAATAGTCATCGCATGCTACCTTTTATCTAAAAATGGTAAGTCACTACTTGACGAATTTTACACTTAGAACTCATTTGGTTGAACGATTTTCACAAATCCTCTCCTAGTCCCAGATAACGCTTCTCTCGTTGATCCAAATCCAATTTTTTGGCTTGTGATCGCATCAATCACCCCTACTTACCCGAGGTAAAAAAGGACCACGAGCGTGGTAGCCCTAATGAACACGGGTTCATAGGTGTTACTAATTGGTTAGGCTAAATCTCAATTTTTTTTAAGTTATGTGAGAGGTCTTGTCAATTTTGTGATTAATTCCCTATAAACGAACTAAGTCGGTGAATTGTGAATAACGTTGAATTGACAATAACGGTAAATAAAATGCATGTGTGACGATTTTGGCATGAGCGAAAATAAAGCAAGCAATCAAGCAACAATTAAATCCTAGTATGGCCACCTAGCTAATCAAAATTAACTAGATAGTTACAAATTCGGAAACCAACTCCTTGGTCCCTTGCCTCTTCACTTGGAACCCCTTCCAAAATGGCACCGTCTTGAAGGGAGCCACCGGTCTTCATAAAAATAATTACAAATGTACAAATATACAAATTCCTATTATACATTTATACTATAAAATAAATTAATTAAATTATACAAACCGGCGATACGAGATCGCAATAAAATTACAACCAAAACGTTATTCCCTTACATTACGGGTAATAACGATAAAAATTAACTAGGCCATACTAGGTACAAAATTTGCATAAATTATTAAATAAATGACATTCATTCATTCAAACATAAATAAAATAAAGTGCTGCAAAATTCATGCCAAAATCGTCCTAAGTTCAATTCATGCTCATTGTAGCTCGATTTCTTCCGGGATTCATTGATTTTTAACCATTAAAAATCAATATCAACATTTAAATTGCATTTAAATTCAAAATAATTAACTAAACTGATTTAGAACTCAAAATTAGTCACTGCTAATTTTGTTGGTCATTAATTAGATCGATTTGATTTCATTTGCTAAATATTACGGTTTAATCATAACGATTATGAAATAAAACCAAAATAAAATATAAACATCATAAAATTTGAAAACAAAAATTTTGTACATTCTGGAACAATTCCAGAAACTATAAAAATAAAAAATATTTGCTCAAAAAATTTAAATTAATTTTATGAACAAATAGCTTTGTATTTAATGGTTTTATCAAATAAAAACATTAGATATAGTAAAACAGTGAAACAAATTATGAAATTTCACCAAGAGTATCAACATCAGAATGTTAAATGTAAAAAAAAATTTCAAGACCAGAAATGGACGTTTAAATTTTATGAACATTATAATCTCATATTATCGACTTTTATCGTATAAAAATCAATAAACATGAAATACATAAGTAAAAGTCACGAAATTTTACATACAATATGTAAGAAATGTATGTGAGATCATATTAAAATTTCATGGCCAGAATCAACATGCAACTATTTTTAGTTAACTTTTAACTCATAAAATGCATGTTAACTCGGTTTAAACGCCAAAAATCAAAATAAATATCAAATTAATCCCTAAAATCACGAAATTTGACCACAAACATTTTGAGGTCAGTAGGTATACATGCACCAAAAATGTTTGTCAGAATCGTATTTTAACTCAAAATCTTTGATTTATTAGTTATCTTATAACTTTAATAAAAAATGTCCAAAATGAACATGCATGCTACAAGCTAGCTCTGATACCAATTGAAAGTCCATAGACCTTAATTAGACTCCTCTAATTAATTACTAAATTACTTTTTAATTTAGTTTATGATGATCTATGTAACATGCATGCAAATATAAAGACATTTATATAAAAGAAGAAATTTCCTCACCTTGATATGGAAATTATATGGGCACAACAAGGACTCCTTCTTGTTGTTCTTGAGCTATAAATATGGATGAACACAAACTATCTCCAAAGTAGAAGATCTCCTCTAAGTTGCACCAAGATTAACCCAAATAATCTACCCTTATTATTAACTATATAATAAGATAGATATTATTCTACTAATATTATGACTATATTACTACACTAGTAATACTTAGTAAATATTAGTATTTGAGAGTTTTTAGTGAGAGGAAGAATTTTAGAAAGAAGTATGACAATTGCACAAAATGAAGTGATGAAAAAAATGAACAACCATTGTTCATTGTATAGCCCCTTTGGCCGGATCATCTAGTCCTTAAAAGGACTCTTATTTTGTTTGATTTGTTCACATGCATTTGAGTGGAGTGTTGTACAAAAGATGATGATTGTTTTATACTTGTTATGTCACTTTCAAATGCTAACTAAAGAGTTACAACAAGAACAACAATCATCACCATTCTAACTACATCATAATCGGCCATGTTGGCCTAGTTGGATCCATTTTGATTTTTGATATTTGTCTCACAAATACTTATTGATCATCTGGTTAATTATCTTGTATAATTAAGTGTTAATTTGATCATATAACAATTATATGACTCAATTAAATAAATAATATGTACTTAACATTTTAAGTAATATTTTACCATTATATCAATATATAATGGGTCCCACAATGCTTGGTTAATTTATTTTACAACTCTTTGTAAATATAATTAACTAATTACCTCTATCTCAAAACCTCAACTAATTTAGTAATTTAACGATTAATTACTAAGTTAAATCTTACTTAATCGTATTAAAATAAGATATAAATTTATTAGTCAATTATCGCATAATTGAAAAATAAGTTTAATCGAATTTGAGTTCTTAACTCAATTTCTAATAATTAACTCTCGTACATATCGAATATATGTAATGTACTAATCAACTGTATCGTATACAAATAATTAGTTACTATTTGGATTTCATCCTTTAGGTGTGACCGAAAGGGATCAGTTGATCACCGCCGTCAAACGACAATAACGTCAAACTCTAGTTAGCCAACCGTTATTGATTTACGTTAATCAACTGACTAATCATACATATAGTCAATAAATATCCCAATTATATTCCATAATAAGATTTATTATGTGGCGCACTATTGTGGAGGACACCTACTCCAACAGATTTTAATCCATAAGATCAAATAATTAATTACATATCATATAAATCGAAAAAGTGGGGCTAGTTTTTAATACTCAATTCACCCCCCTCTTTCGTATTCGATCAATATACTCTACAATTGGTATCAGAGCCTCGTGCTCTTGATTGCCTTACAGCAAGGAGTCTGGTCCGTTTTTCCTTTTATTTTTATTTATTTTCCGCTGCATTTAATTTTATTTTAAGGGATTCCAAACATCTGAAGTGTCCCGTATTCGATGGGAAGAATTACAGTTTATGGAAAAATATGATGACCCATTACATAAAGGGTAACGATTGGGAGTGTTGGCTAATCATTAAGAATGACCCTAATAATATACGATCATGCTTGGATCTGTTACTGGCACTCGCATAGAAAAGAAAGAAGATGACTATGTTGAGGCAGATTATAAGAAAGCTGAGAAAAATTCAAAAGCTATCAGCCTGTTGCAAAACAACATGACTTATACTGAATTTGACCGTTTCTCATCTAGTTCTACTGCCAAGGAAATATGGGATGGTCTTGAGTTAGCCTATGAGGGGACAACTGTTGTCAAAAAGCAACGTATTGCATTGTTGATGCGAAAATACGAATTGTTCTCTATGGAGCAAAATGAATCGCTTGACAGCATGTCCACTCGCTTCTCTAGTATCATTAATGAATTGAAAAATCTTGGAAAAACTTTTGACTCCGAGGAAATTGCCAGGAAGATCCTTTGAAGTCTATCTAAACGATGGAGACCTAAGGTGACGGTAATTGAGGAATGTAAAGATCTATCTAACCTATCTTATCAAGAGCTACTCGGAACCCTAATGGCTCACGAGATTACTCTTGATGAGGATGAGGCAAATGATAGTAATAGTAAGAAAGTGGCTTTACAAGCCGAGTCTAGTGAAAAACAAGATTCGGACCTTGAAGATGACACAGTGTTATTTGCTAGACGTTTTAAGAAAAAATTCTTTAACAAACCACAAGGGAAAACGTTTAACAATAACACTAATAAATCTTACAAGAAGCCAATTGAGTCAAAAGGGTCTCTCTCAAGTCGTGGTTGCTTCAAATGTGGGGATAATGATCATATGATTAAGGATTGCCCTACATGGAAGAAAATCAAAGACAAAAATCAACGAGACAAAACCAAGAAAAAATTCAAGCAAGTCATGATGGCTTATTGTTGGGGAGATCTCGACACAGAAGACGACGAGTCAGAGGAAGAAGAAGTCGCCAACCTGTGTTTGAGCAACGTCAGTCTTGACCTAATTTCTAACAGTGACAATGAGAGCGAATCCGAGATGTGCCTTGTCGGCAACTCAGATTCAGAACCAGATTCAGAAGATGATGAAGAGGTTAGTCATCTTGAACTTAAAAAGCAAGTTAAGAATTTATCTAAGAAGTCTTTAATTAAGTATTTTGAAGAAGCCTTAGATCATTGTCATGAACAGAGTCTTGAATTAAAAGATCTTAAAGAACAAATTCTTGACATTGCTGAGGAAAACCAACTTCTAAAGGCCAAAGCTAAAAAGCTCAAGTCTAAAGTTATGGCAACTTCAGCTATAACTTCAGACATGACAAATGTTGAGAAAGAAGCTCTTGAGTCTAAAGTTATAGCTAATGAAGCTATAATCTCAGAGTTAAAACTCAACATTAAGCATCTTCAAGCCAAAGTTATAGCTAATGAAGCTATAACTTTAGAATTGAAGAAAGTCAATGAGCTTTTACAATTTGAAGCTAAGGCAAAGGAAGTTGCTATCATTGATCACAAGAAAGAAAACTCTTTTCTTTCTCAGCAATTGAAAGATATAAAGGCTGAATTCTCCCAAGCCAAAGATCAACATAATGAGGAGAAATTTATCTTGAACAAACGTTTCAATGATTTTCGTGAAAATTTTAAAAAGAACAATCCCTCCAAGACTCGAATGTAGACCATTCGTCGTGTGAAAAAAAAATTCAGTCTTTGAAGGAATTGCTCCTACATGCACGATAAGTTCATGATAAATGGGAAGCAAGTCAGAAGGTCTTAGACTTCCTTACTGAACAATCTAACAATAACATGAAGATGGGTCTAGGTCATGAATGTTATAGTCGTAGAGACCATGATAAGTGCAAATCCACTCCTTATGACCGTGATTTCAGAAGAAGGAAGTATGTCAATCTTTCAGAATATCTGATTTGCAATTATTGTGGTCACAACAGTCATGTTAAAGAGGACTGCATTAAATATGTCAATGATAATAAAAATCAAACTGATTTCGTTAAAGAACATGACATGTCTAGTATTGATGAGTCTGAACCTGAACCTCAACGTGATGAAGTTAGAAATAATGAGTTCAGATGGTTTTATGACATAGCTTTCGATTACACATCCGTACCTTCAAAATCTAAACCATATGTGAATCAGAAGCAGTCATTTAAACCTAATGTGCGTCGCAACAATAACAAACACTATAATAAACCTAGACAACCCTATGTTAAGAAGAAAAGAATTGTTAAACAGGTATGGGTTAGGAAGGATCAAATATATAGAGTCACTAACCACAAAGGACCCAACTTAGTGTGGGTACCTAAAAACTGTATTTGATTCTCTTGCAGATAATAGTGAAAGAAAATAATCTATGGTATCTCGACAGTGGGTGTTCGAGACACATGACCGGAAACAAGAATTTTTTTCTTTCACTAGAGCTCTTCAATGGTGGCAAGGTCACTTTTGGAGAGAATAAGAAGGGCAAAATAATCGGTGTAGGTAAGATAGGTATATCTCCTTCACATGCTATTAATAATGTATATCTGGTAGATGGTCTTAAGCATAACTGGCTAAGTATCTCTCAATTATGTGACAAAGGCAATAAAGTAGTTTTTCATTCAAATATTTGTCGTATCATAATTGAAGGAACTAGTAATGTTATTCTAGAAGGCTTACGTAAAAGGAACGTGTATATGATTGATTTAAATAAAGTTACTACAAGTTCCTTTACGTGCATGAAAGTTACTGTGGATGATTCATGCTTGTGGCACAAGAGGTTTGCACACATCAGTCCACCAATTTTAAAGAAACTTAAATTGTGGGATTTAGTTGAGGGTTTACCCTCAATCAAATTCGAACAAGAGAAGATGTGTGACTCATGTGCCCGTTGTAAACAAGTTAGATCTTCATTCAAAACAAAACGAGTAGTAAGTACAGAGCGTCCACTTGAGTTGGTACACATGGATCTGTGTGGACCTATGAAAGTCCAAAGCCGCGGTGGATCATGGTACGTATTCGTCCTAGTCGACGACTACTCAAGGTATGTATGGCCTATCTTTCTATTTACTAAAGATGAAACTTTCGATGAGTTTGTAGTACTAATGAAGCTTGCCCAAAACAAGTATGATAAAAAGTTAGTTTCCATTCATACGGGTCATGACACCGAATTTGATAATCAAGCCTTTATAGAATATTGTAGGGAGAATGGTGTAGGACATAACTTTTCTGCACCACGAACCCCACAACAAAATGGTGTCGTGGAACGTATGAATCGAACTTTAGAGTACATGGCCGGCACTATGCTTTTGTGTAGTGGCCTTCCTAAGAACTTTTGGGCCGAAGCCATTAATACTGCATGCTATGTGCACAATAGAGCTATGATTATACCTATTCTAAAAAAGACTCCCTATGAACTTTTAAGAGGGAGAAAACCCAATATAATATAGCTCACCTTCGTTGTTTCGGTAGTAAATGTTTTGTCCATAATAATGGAAAAAGTAATTTAAGCAAATTTGATCCACGAAGTGACGAAGCTGTGTTTGTTGGTTATTCTAATCATAGTAAAACTTTTAAAGTTTTTAACAAAAGAACTTTGTGCATAGAAGAAAGTGTTCATGTTGTATTTGATGAAGATAATGTGCCTGAGCAAGTTGAACAGACTGAAGAAGAAGACATGACTGATCCAGACTTTCGCCTTTCAAGGGAAGACGAGCCAGAAATCATTGAAGAAGTCATAGCTGATGATGCTATGCTTCTATTACTATTGTTGAAAGACTCCTTCACATCTTATTGTTATTATTACTATTACTTCTATTACTATTACTATAAATACTCCTTCACATCTTATTGTTGAAAGACACACGAATCACACGAACAACACGACACATACATACTTGTGATTATTTTCCAAAATCGTTTTATTGTTATGCTTCTATTACTATTACTATAAATACTCCTTCACATCTTATTGTTGAAAGACACACGAATCACACGAACAACACGACACATACATACTTCTGATTTTTTTTCCAAAATCGTTTTAAAGCAAACCTTGAGCAAAATATTTATTATTTTTAGTGTTTGTTTTTCAAAAGAGTCGTGCATCAATTATTGTCAATCACTCGCGTGAAATACGTTATTGGATAATAGTACATCACATAGTCTTACAATTCTTTAACGAGAATTTGTGTGAGTTATATTGTACTTTCTTATTAACGAAAAATAGTATAGAGTATTTAGCGAGACTCACCTTGAGTTATAATCATAGTTGATTATACGAGTGGGTTGATAATTTTTGTAATCCATAGTAAGGTACTAAGAATTATTAATCGAGAATAGTGGACGTAGGTTTCAACGTGTGAAACTGAACCACTTCAAAAATCCGTGTGCCTCTCTCTACTCTCTTTACTTTTCGTGATTTCGTTACTTGCGCTTACTTTGATTAATTAATTAGTTGATTTTAATCCATAAGATCAAATAATTAATTACATATCATATAGATCGAAAAAGTGGGGCTAGTTTTTAATACTCAATTCACCCCCCCTCTTTCGTATTCGATCAATAGACTCTACACTTATCCATATGTATCTTTAGTGTACACGGATATCCGCTTTTAACCAAGTATTTACCTGACTCGGACGGTGTCCAGTAGATGAAATCCTTACTGACTGAGGGACAGATTGGAATGGCGCAAATTTTAGCCGCCCAATCTCCATTAACTAGTTCATAGACGAGTTCTTGATTCCATTGTAAAATTGGTAAAATAAGGTCCTTGACCCTCAAATTCCTTAAAGAGCTTGGCGGTGGAAAACCTAAGCTCATTATATTTGACGATGTCTCTTCATCTACCCATTTCAAGTTCCAGACACTTAACATAAAGAGCTTACCAAATTTCCAGCCTTGATTTGGTAGAATAAGCTTGAGTCCATGGATAATGCTCCTTCCTCCCCAAGAAATACGAGAATGATTCTTGATAATAACTGATCCTTCCAGAGCTCTTTCATTAATAATTTTGTCATAATAAACCCGACCAAGAAGAGAACTTTTATCCTGAAGAATACGCCAAGCCACTTTGCCTAAGAGTACTTGATTTACACATTTAATATTCTGTATTCCCAGTCCCCCCTCAGATTTCGGTAGGCTTAGAAAGTCTTTGCTACACGAATGAATAGTCTTACCTAACCTACTGTCTGCCCACAAAAAATGTGACAATAAAGAATTAATCTTTTTTGCAACACTTACCGGAATCTTAAAAACCGATAGAAGATAATTAGAAAGAGTGGACATGACAGAGTTAATCAGTGTAATCTACCTGCTGGAGATAGAAAAATCCCAGTCCAAGAAGAAATCCTTTGCTTGACCTTATCAATTAAAGAGTAAAATATTCCTTTTTTGAGCGTCCTAAATTTGTGTCAATGCCTAGATATTTCTTTATACCTTTGTTATGCTTGATCTGGAGGGTCTGGAGACAATAATGAGCTGATCTCATAGTGGCACTCGGACTAAACATTAGCTTGGACTTTTTAATATTTATCACTTGACCCGATGCTAGGCAGTATATGTCTAATATGTTCCTTAGTCTATCCATCAACTTTTCCTTATCTTTTAGGAAGAATACGAAATCATTAGCGAAAAAGAGATGGGTAATAGATGGTGTTGATGTAGTGGTTATAGTTGTGAAGAAGGGTGTCGATCTCAGGGACGGTTGTTGTTCAAAATTTGATCTAAAAGTCTACTAAAAGTCTCTTGCAAGTCACAAAGTGATTTGGGTTTGGGTTTGTTGGCTACACTAATTAACAACAATCAAAAGCAATTAAAAACAACAAGAGGAGTCTAAAGCTATAAAGGTTGGATTTTTAACAAATAAGAGGGAAGACTAGGGTGAGTGGGTTCATATGGGTAGTAAAGTCGGGTGCAAGGGTCGGGTCTAATAGTCGAAATATCATCTAGTCTAGGAAAGTGAATCGAGGCTTCCGTTCTTACGATTCCTCCTCAAACCGACTCTAACTAGCTATCGCGTCACTAGATACGGCTTGCCAAAACTAGCGGTTCTACGAAAGACCACGACTTTCGATCTTATGGCATTCGAAACAAACGAAAGATTCATGCAAACTCAAGTAAGCATTTCATCAAACATGTTATAAGCATAGCATGGAGACTAGACAATAATCAACTATTAACCCCAACAATAACACATTAAACCATACAAGGACCCATAATCCCCCACATTACCCTAGCAAGATTACTACTCACTCATACTTGAGGGAAATTCGATATTTACTAAAGATTGTAAGAGGAAATCAACAACAACATTAAACATTTCTAATTAACAATAAGTAGATAACAATAATCGAAATGAAAACTTAATTAAAAGCAAGATTAAGTAGAGAAATTATACCCACTTGGAGAAAGATTAGAACTTTGATATAAATACCAAGATTTCGTCACAAATCCTTGAATATAACCCAAGTTCATACACTAAACCAAGTTGAAATCACTAATTAACCGACTAATTTGCTTAATTAAGGAAGATTAATACAAGATTAAAACTAATTCTATTGAAGTTTCAGATCTAGGGTTTTCGTGCCCTTAAATTACATAAGAGGGTCTATTTATAGGTTTACAAAATGAAGGAAAGATGGGCCTCGAGAAGCTTCATGGACTGGACAAGTCAGGACCGTGAAATGGGTTTCACGGTCGTGAAACACGTCTCACGACCGTGAAATGGCAAGTCACGGTCGTGAGAGTATAGGCAGAATCAAGGTCGACTTTCACGAACAAGTCACGACCGTGAAGCTCATTTCACGACCGTGAGATGGGTTTCACGACCGTGAGATGAGTTTCACGGTCGTGAAACCAAATCCACGAAAATCCTTGCTTTTGGCAAAGCATCTCACGACCGTGAGATGCATTTCACGACCGTGAGATGCTCAATCTCCTTCTTCCTTCGCTTGACTTTGTTGTTTCCTTCTCGGTTTCGCTTGCCTTGACTCGGAAGGGCTTTGGCGCGTCAAGTAGGGCCCCCAAGGGTATGTGGGCCCCCCTAGGTGTACCGTGGGTCCTCCGAATGATTCACCTTCTTCTTTGTTGATCAAAAGTAGGTAGAAATCGCCTCAATTGACGGTTTACCTACAAAAAAACACGATAAAAGCAAGAAACATGCTAGAAGAAGGTAAATCACGTAGAAACGCTCCTAGGGAGCGTTAAAGGCAAACAAAACGAGATGAAAAGGGGTGAAAATGTGGGGTGAAATGACACTATATCAAATCTCCCCAAACCAAACCCTTACTCGTCCCGAGTAAGGATGAACAATAGTCAAGACCCTTAATTAACTATGCTAAACCTAACCGATACAAGGCAATTAACGGGCCTTGCTCCGTCCCTTCAACTCACAACAAGGTATCCATGAGGTAGGACACCTTCTTGCAAGGCAAGTGGGGTCTTGCCAAAACTTCGATGCATTCAAGACAATAGAGCACACAAAACAAATGAGAATGCATCTACAAAAGCAAATGGCAACATGCCTCATCCATGTGCCGGGATTCATCTAAAATGGAAAAATTTCAAGCATTCAAATTCCTATGTATTTACTAGTTTTACAAAGAACTATGCCTAGAAAGATAGAAATAAATCACCTCTTTATTGTGTAAAATTAGTATATTCGTTCACGTTTACTAGAAAACTTTGTCAAGGGTGATAAAGGCGGGATGGAAAGTGAGGGCCCCATGGTGTTAGAAGACACTGTAGGATCGGAATTCCGCCTCTCACCTAAGTGAAAGGAAGGGTCGTCCCCTCTTAGCCATGCAACGTAGGAGTAATCATCAAGAAATGGTAAGGAAACGAGATGTTTGAGTTCTTATTTTGTTTCTTTTTCTCTTTTCTTTTCTTCTTGGGGGAGATTTTTTTTGGTGCTTGATTTGGGTGCCTTTTGAGAGCAAGGTGGCCTAGCGAAAGGTGTGCGGCGGAGACCAACAATAGGCAAATCCTCGCCGTAGCGACATCGAGAGCGACCCCATATGTATTGAGGGTACTCTAGAAGAGCCTAGAAGTCTCCATATGCACTCCCTAAGCTAGGACTAAGGCAAAAAATGTGCAAAATTTCAAGCTTTTCTTTTTCTATTATGTTTGAACTCAATTTTTGGACTTTTGATGGGAAAATTTCCTTTTTGTCAAATGTAGTGAAATGTGATGATTGGACAATTGCATGGCCTCGAGAGTCACCTAGGAAAGCGTTCACCAAGGAATTTTCACACCATGGGGATGGTCAAGATGATAAATGCAACCCCTTGACTAGGCTCTAGGAAACGGTGCGAAAATTATACTAAAAATACACATTAAAAGGTGTTTCAAAATCTATTTTAATAGGCAAAGTGCTAAGCAAAAAGAGCATCTACAAGGGCCTATTCAAACTTGTTCAATTTCCAAATTAGGCATTCCAAAAAGTTTTCCTAAATGCAACTACATGCCATGATCTAGAATTTAACAACATATATACAAACTAATGCAAATGCTCTAGTGAACTACGTGACAATTAATCTAATGAAACCCCCTAACAGCACATAAGTCACACAACCGCCAATTCATCAAAATTCACACCGCAATCATCAACAAACTCCTCCAAAACTCCTCAAATGATAAGAAGTAGAGAAAGAGAGAAGGGGAATGAATAGGAGCGATCATACCATGGCGGTCTTCTTAATCCCTTCAATGAGTTTCTTAGCGATGTGTAGCGGACCTATGTATGGAGGTTAGAAGAAAAAGCAATGCAAATATATACAAAGTAAGATATAAACAAGCTAATTTTTAGGATTTTTCAAATTTTTCAATTTTTTTGATTTTTTTAAATGGTTTAAATGCAAAAAATAAAAAATAAAAACTTATGAGAATAGTTTCCTATCCCCCACATTGGAACAAACATTGTCCTCAATGTATGAAATAGGATTATTGAAAGCAAAATGAAAACATGTTTTTGGATTTTTCTTAAATTTTGAAGAAATAAAAACTTGTTTTTGGAATTTTTGATGAATATTCACAAAATGAACAATATATACAAGATGGTTAGTCATGTAAATGAACTAATCTGGATGAAATGCATGAACTAAATAAAAATCCTAAAAGTAAATGCAAAATGATATAATACAAGTGCATGATCTAAGTAAATGCAACTAAACTATATGCTAATCTAGAGTCTCATTGTGGTGGTAAGGTGCATAAATGCAAGCCCCTCATGGGGGTACCTCCCACAGGAAAGTCTAGTGATGACACCTAACTACGTGATGCATGAACTAAGCTAAATGAAAGGTTGTTTGTCAATTTGGATTTTTCATGGGGAGCAAAAAAAATGGTGTCCGATGGGATGGACACCCGCCTCCAATGTTGCCGAGGCCAACCAATAAAACACACAAATTACAAGTTAGAGAAAACAAATTATACAAATCAAAGAGAGGAGAGGAGGAGACACACTAGAGGGGAGGGGGAAGATGCTAAACAAGCCACCTATACACCGCTCCGACTCTTCCAATTATCAAACAAAAACAAAAAACCTCTCAAAAGGTCTCCATCACATCCTCATCCTCATCACCATCCTCATCATCATCCTCATCATCATCATCTCCACCACCACCACCCTCTTCCCTGTTCCCTTGGTCGCCCCCGGTCTCCATGCCCCCTCCCCGGTTTCCTTGGTTGGGAAACAAAAAATCGGGTTGAGCCCAGCTTGGCATCAAACCGTTAGGGTCAATGTACCCTTGGTTGGCCAGCAAAAAGTAGTTGGGGTAGGAGGCATAATAGTTGTTGACCCGGTCTTCATGCATGTTCAGATGCATGTTCTGCATTAGACCGGTTAAGTAGTCGCCCTGGGGGGAAATGGTCGGGTCGGGGTGAACATACCCCGAGTAGTCAAAGGGGTAGGGGGGAATGGTCACGTAACTGGGTGGGGGGTGGGGGAACTGCATATGCGGTAGGGGGAAAGGGGGAACAGGCGCTGCTACCTGGGGCGCACTCTGACTCGGTCTAGAAACGGGTCGGGGTCGAGGCTGGGAAGACTCTCCCTCCTCCCTAGCACCACTGGAAACGGCCCTACCACCTGCCATCGTTACTGGCAGCAGGTAGCTTGGTCGCCCCACTATAGTGTTGTCCCTAGGGGCAAAGGGTGCGAGTCTATGACAAGGAAGGTAAAAAGGGGTTGCACCCTTAATTACCCAAAGAAAACTCCTATTAGGGTCGAGCCTAATCCAATTTGAGTAGATTAGGGAATTCTCATCAAGAAGTGTCCCCCCGGTCAAAGCCACGTACCTCCCATCACTGTTAAAATTTGCGTCAAAGTGCTTGGCCAAAAAAGTAACCAAACCCCCCATGGTCACCGTCTGCCTACGGGCTATGGTGTTCTGACCCAACTTCCTCCACCTCCTGTAGATTTCATTCATTATGGGGTAGATGAAGTTATCCCTATGTCCTTGCACATTTAAGTGCGTCTCTAGGAGGGTCAAGTCTAGCTGGGTGAGGTAGTTCGGTTCTTGCCGCCCTAGGAAGGTACCCGACACTAACCTATGCCAAAAACGAGGCACAGGGTGGTGGATTAGGAGGGCCGAATTCCTACGGAAATCGACCAAGGTCCTACCGGTCAAAGCCAACCAAAGAGGGTTCAAATCATAGCCCTTAGGCTCTACAGTATTCCTTCTAGGAGGAAAACCCAACCCCAGAATAGCAGCAAAATCAACCATTGGGACAACATGTGAGGTATTAGCAAGACGGAAGCTGAAACACGGCACTTTCTCAGCATTTACTAAGGTATTTAAACTACTTAGAAATTCTAGCGTGAGACTCCGATAGGAGAGCTCATGCATGAAATAAAGAGTAGTCATACCTGTGACCGCGAAAAAATTTCGCATAGCTTCCGTAAGGCCAAGACGACGTATGATGTCGTGGCATAGAAATACAGTGGGTTCCATCTCTAACCCCTGGATGGCAGCGAAAGCTTGTCTTTGAGACTCCGTCTCAAAGACGACTTCCGGAAAACCCGGAAGTTGCTCAACCTCTAAGTCCTCGTTAGCGTCCGGGTTGTTTGACCCGCTGCCTCTTCGCCTCTTTGGTGCTCTTGCCGCTGCCGCTTTCCCTTTTCCTTGACCCACCATTGTTATCAAGCTTTTTCCCGAAAAAAAATTTCTCAAAGAAAGCTTCTAAAACAATTGAAAATACTAGAGAAACCTTCAACTAGCCCCAAAACAACTTTCTATTAGAGTAGAAAGCAAAAAATAAACCCAAAAAATAGATCTCAAATTTTCGGATTTTTGAAAAACCAAGGTTGAAAATCGATTTTTTTTGGTTTTTTGGTGTTTATAAGGGAAAAAATTGGTTCTCAAAGTGTTTATAATTGAAGAATGAAGCTTTTTGTGGTAATTTGGGAGAGATTTGAGTGAGTTTGGTGAGGATTTGAGGGAGTTTTGGTGATTTTTGGAGAGATAAGGGTTTTGTGAGATGTGTTTGTGTTTGTGTTGTTGAGAAGATGAGTAAAGATAAGAAGATAAGGAAAGGAGAAGTCACGGTTGGAAAATCTCGGTCAAGCTTGTTTCACGACCGTGAAAATGGGCTCACGACCGTGAAATGGCATCTCACGACCGTGAGATGCATTTCACGACCGTGAGATGATTGTGAACTGCTACTGCATTGATTTTCTCCATCTCACGACCGTGAGATGCCATTTCACGACCGTGAAATGGAGAATTCGCGATTTCCTTGCTTTTCTTGAATTTTCACGGGCGTGAAACCAATTTTACGAGTGTGACTCGTCTTTTCGACTCTTTTTCTTCAAAATCTTCACCCTTAGCTCGATTTCTCGCTTCTTCTTTAGCATTCCGCTACGTTTCTTTCAATTCAACTTACGAAAACAATCACAAACACATTAAATCCCTCCCTCACACTCTCTTTGACAAAAATTACACTAAAAATGTACAAAATTAACTAAGTAACGGGAAATTGATTTAATTAACGATTTAATTAGCCAAACGAAATGCGACCTTATTATCGTCAATTTAATTAATTCCCATGCAAACTAAAATCTATCGAACACTAGTCAAGTGAGTTAGAATTATTTACAAATTTGTGATTCTTAGGGGACTTCACAAAACCCATTCTTGTTCAAAAATCAATGAGGAGTAGTCGGCTTGAGGTATAAAGCCTCGACTACTCCTACGAGAGAACCTTCCTTATAAAGCTTGATTCGTTGCCCGTTCACTTTGAATTTCTGGCCATCTTTGCTTGCCAACTCAAAATCCCCATATTTCCCTACCTCGGTGATCAAGAATGGTCCCGACCATCGGGATTTGAGCTTTCCGGGAAATAGCTTGTACCTTGAGTTGAATAGAAGGACCTTGTCTCCACATTGGAGATCCCTTTTGAGGATCTTCTTGTCATGAATGAGTTTGGTCTTTTCCTTGTAAGATTGGGCATTTTCATAAGATTTGAGCCGGAACTCCTCAAGCTCTTGTAGTTGGAGTAATCTCTTGTCACCGCTCAATTTTGCATCAAGATTTAGTTCTTTGATCGCCCAATATGCCTTGTATTCGAGCTCTATGGGCAAATGGCAAGACTTGCCATACACCAACTTATAAGGCGACATTCCAATAGGAGTTTTGAATGCCGTCCTATATGCCCATAATGTGTCATCGAGCTTTGAACTCCAATCTTTGCGGTGCTTCGAGACCACTTTTTCAAGGATAGATTTGATTTCTTTGTTGGAGATTTCGACTTGCCCACTTGTTTGGGGATGATACCCCAAACCGGTACGATGATGAACACCATATTTGAGAAGTAGTGAGTCAAGTCGTTTTTCATGAAAGTGCTTTCCTCCATCACTTATTAGAGCTCTAGGTACTCCAAACCGGGGAAAAATAATCTTCTTTAAGAAATTGATGACAACTTTGGCATCGTTTGTAGGGGAAGCCACCGCCTCCACCCATTTGGACACGTAGTCTACGGCCACAAGAATGTACCTATTCCCTCTTGAAGAAATAAAAGGGCCTTGATAATCTATCCCCCACACATCAAACACTTCCACCTCAAGAATCCCCCTTTGGGGCATCTCATTCCTCCAAGAAATGTTGCCGGTGCGTTGACAAGCATCGCAACTTTGGACAAAGTGCTTGACATCATGGAACATAGAGGGCCAAAAGAACCCGGATTGAAGTACTTTAGCAACGGTCTTGCTTGCCCCATGGTGCCCTCCATAAGGAGAGGAGTGGCATCCTTTCATGATTTCATCATACTCCCATTGTGGAACACATCTTCTATACATCCCATCGCCACACTCCTTGAATAACAAAGGATCATCCCAAAAGTATCTCTTGGCTTCAAATAAAAATCTCTTCTTTTGATTGTGGTTGATGCCCGGTGGAAGAACACCACCCACAATATAGTTGGCAAAATCCGCAAACCAAGGTGCTTGATTTTGGATTGTTTCATGAATTGCAAAGAGAAAATCATCCGGGAATGAATCGTTGATAGGCATGTCATCCTTACTTCCATCATAGCTTAGCCGGGACAAGTGGTCCGCCACCGCATTTTCCGCACCCTTCTTATCTCTTATCTCCAAATCGAATTCTTGTAAGAGAAGGATCCATCTAATGAGGCGGGGCTTAGCTTCTTTCTTGGCAAGTAGATATTTGAGTGCGGCATGGTCCGTATACACAATGACTTTGGAGCCAATCAAGTACGAACGGAACTTATCGAGAGCAAAAACAATGGCAAGAAGCTCTTTTTCCGTCGTTGCATAGTTCACTTGTGCCTCATCAAGGGTCTTGCTAGAATAGTAAATGGCATGCAAAGCTTTATCCTTCCGTTGGCCAAGAACCGCGCCAACGGCATAATCGCTTGCATCGCACATCACCTCAAATGGCAATTCCCAATCCGGGGATTGCATGACCGGAGCCGAAATAAGAGCTTCCTTGATCCTATCAAATGCCTCAACACACTCGTTAGTAAAATGGAAAGGGGTATCCTTGAGGAGAAGTTGTGTAAGTGGTTTAGCAATTTTGGAGAAGTCCTTGATGAACCGGCGATAAAAGCCGGCATGACCAAGGAAACTTCTCACCCCCTTGAGATTTGAAGGTGGGGGTAATTGCTCAATCACTTCCACCTTAGCTCTATCAACTTGGATACCCTTTTCCGAAATAAGATGACCGAGAACCACCCCTTCATTAACCATGAAGTGGCACTTCTCCCAATTCAAAACAAGACTAACTTCTTCACATTTTTGCAACACCAAGGACAAATTATGCAAGCACAAATCAAAATCTTTCCCATATACACTAAAATCATCCATAAAAACTTCCATGATAGATTCAATGTAATCGGAAAAAATGCTCATCATGCATCGTTGAAATGTAGCCGGGGCATTGCAAAGACCGAAAGGCATTCTCCTATAGGCAAAAGTGCCATAAGGGCATGTGAATGTGGTCTTAGATTGGTCAATCGGGTCAATTGGGATTTGGAAGAATCCCGAATATCCATCTAAATAGCAAAAATACTTGTTTGAGGCAAGTCTTTCTAAGAGTTGGTCAATGAAGGGAAGGGGGAAATGATCCTTTCTTGTTGAGGCATTCAACCTCCTATAGTCTATGCACATTCTCCACCCCGTCACTAACCTAGTTGGCACTAGTTCATCTTTATCATTCTTCACTACCGTGGTGCCACCTTTCTTTGGCACCACTTGCACGGGGCTAACCCAATCGGAGTAAGAGATTGGGTAGATGATCCCGGCGTCTAGTAGCTTCATGACTTCACCTTTGACAACCTCTTGCAAGGTGGGGTTTAATCTTCTTTGGGGTTGCCTTCTTGGCTCATGGTCATCTTGCATATGAATTCTATGCATACACAATTCGGGGCTAACCCCCTTCAAATCATCCAAGCTATAGCCTATAGCTTTCTCATGTTTTCTCAACACACACAACAATGCATTCAATTGATCATCATCAAGGCTAGCATTTACAATTACCGGTTTGCACTTCGACTCATCAAGATAAGCATATATTAAGTTAGAAGGAAGGGGTTTAAGAGAAGGAGCTTGTACCTCTACCGCGATGTCTACCGCACAAGAAGTTTGGATGATAGACTCAAGTCTTAAGAGTTGTTCTTCATCAAGCTCTTCTCCCTCCAAAGTTGCTTCAAGCAAGTCGAACTCAAACCCATGTAGCTCCTCCATGATATCCCTTGGCTCTAAAGTCAATATAGCCTCCAAAGGGTCCCTCATATAGAAGCTAGGTGTAACTTCTTCAACGAAGGCATCAATAATGTCAATGAAATAGCATGCTTCTCCAAGATTGGGGGCTTTCATGGCATTTTGCAAATTGAAAGTGATTTTCTCATCCCCCACTTCAAGAGTAAGCCTCCCTTGTTTCACATCAATTACCGCTCCGGCGGTGTGCAAGAATGGCCTCCCGAGTATTATGGGGATTTGAGAATCCTCCGCCATATCAAGAACAATAAAGTCCACCGGGATGAAAAATTTCCCAATTCGAACCGGGACATCCTCCAACACACCCAAAGGTTGCTTTGTTGATCGGTCCGCCATTTGAAGTGTAATGTTTGTGCATTTAAGCTCTCCCATGCCAAGTTTTTCACATATGGAGTATGGCATCACACTCACACTAGCTCCCAAATCACACAAGGCCTTGTCAATGGTAATGTTGCCTATGGTGCATGGGATGGAGAAACTACCCGGATCCTTCAATTTTGGAGGGGTTGGGTTTTGTAGAAATGCACTACATTCACCGGTGAATGCCACGGTTTCGACTCCACTCAATGACTTCTTCCTCGTAAGAATGTCCTTCATAAATTTTGCATAGGCGGGGATTTGAGTGATGAGGTCGGTGAAAGGAATAGAGACCTCCAAGTTCTTTACAATTTCCATGAACTTGCCTAGTTGCTTATCAAGTTTTGTCTTGGCTTGTCTAGAAGGAAAAGGTAGCCTTATCACAATAGGCTCCTCAACCTTCTTGTTTGTTGTTATCACATTATCATTCTTCTCAACAACAACTTGCTCACTTGAAGAGCACTCTTCCTCCTTATCATCCAATTCAACAACCTCAATTTCAATTTGCCCATCATCTTTCACTTTGTCTCCCTCTCCATTATCATCTTCAATTGGCATTCTTGGCCCCTCATAACTCTTTCCACACCTCAAATGGATAGCATTGGCGGTTTCATTTCTAGGTGGGTTACCTTGAGGAGGTAATTGACCCTTTCCCCTAGAGGAACTCCCCGAGGCTATTTGAGTCACTTGAGTTTCAAGCATTTTATTGTGGGCAAGGATGTTATTGATGATAATATCTTTGGCTTGGTTATCTTTTTGCAATTGGAGAATCGCTTTGTGAATGTCCAAGTTTGGATCCCCAACTTGTGGTTGCATGGGAGGTTGATTTTGTGGTGGTGGGTTGTATTGATTTTGGTTGTATTGTGGTTGATTGTAGGAAGGTTGGTTTTGATTGTATTGTTGTCTTTGGAAATTTTGTTGATTGTTTCTCATGGGTGGGGCAACATATGGTTGTGGTTGAGGGTTTTGAACATTTTGGCTTTTGTATGAGAGATTTGGGTGGTTCTTTGTGTTCTCATTGTAGAAGTTGGAGTAAGGGGTTCCTTGCCTATAAGATTGAAAGGCATTTACTTGTTCCACGGATCCTCTACATTCTTGGGGATCATGACCAAATGTTCCACAACATTCACAAACCCCTTGAGGTAAGCTTGGTGCCATCACCATAGCATTCACTTGTTGCATAGGAGGTTGAGTTAATGAACTTTGAGCTTGTTGGAATAGAGCCGTTTGTTGGTCCATTTTGAGGTTCATTGCTTCCATATAAGAGCTAAGTTGAGCTCCAAAATCGGCTCCCATTTGGGTAACGGAGCTCACTTCATGTCTTCCCCTAGGAGTTTGCCTTGGCCTACTAAATTGTGAGTTGTGGGCCGCCATCTCCTCTATTCTTGCCCAAGTTTGAGCATCATCTACTTCCGTGAACCTTCCATTTGATCCCATGTTCAAAATTCCTCTAGCATCTTCATAAAGTCCATTCCAAAATTGTTGTACTAAGAACCACTCACTCAAACCATGGTGAGGGCAAGAACGAATAATCTCCTTGAATCGGTCCCAAGCTTCATAGAGTGACTCTGCATCCCTTTGCTTGAACCCGGTTATCTTAGCTCTCAACATATTTGTCTTTTCCGGTGGATAGAACTTTTGAT
Source organism: Heliosperma pusillum (assembly GCA_022085475.1). Classification (NCBI taxonomy): domain Eukaryota; kingdom Viridiplantae; phylum Streptophyta; class Magnoliopsida; order Caryophyllales; family Caryophyllaceae; genus Heliosperma; species Heliosperma pusillum. Next base: position 22,640 of record JAIUZE010046313.1, read on the forward strand.
AAAAAGCTAGAGCTAGCTTCTTCCATGAGTCAATACCTAGAGCGACCTTGTCAAGACTCTTCAACCATCGTTTTGCCGCTCCAATAAGAGAGAAAGGAAACAAGACCCATCGGATTTGGTCTTGAGTCACTCCCTTTTGAGAAACGGCATCACAATAATCACAAAAAGTCTCCATGTGTAGATGAGGGTCTTCACTTGGCATACCTCCAAATTGGTTTCTCTCTACCAATTGGATAAAAGCGGTTTTGGCAATGAAATTTCCGGTGAGATTTTGTGGTACGGGGGTGGTGTTTGGAAGAGTATCTTCCGTGGGAATGGAGTGAGATGAGAATTTAGGCATTGTTAGAAGAGTGGGTGGTTGGATGTCTTGTGGGATGGTTGGTGGGATTCCAAAAGGATGCACAAATTCCGCAATCGGCACAATATCCTCCCAATTCTCTACACTTGGATGCTCAATATCTATCTCGTTACTTTCCCGAATTTCCCTTTCTTCAATTGAAGGTAAAAGCTCCTCCGTTGTGATAATCGGATTTGAAGAAGAGCCTCTACTTGCGGTTTTGAAGACTTTGCAAAGTCTCCTAAAGGTCCTTTCGATCTCGGGATCGATTGGAGGTTGATTCCTTGGGGGAGCTCGCCTGGGCATACAAGAAAACTAAATGTAAACGGTGAGAATGCCTTGAAAAACTAGGTTTCTCAATACAAGAGGCAAA
>JAIUZE010046314.1:0-35279 GCA_022085475.1 Heliosperma pusillum
TTACCTTGAGGAGGTAATTGACCCTTTCCCCTAGAGGACCTCCCCGAGGCTATTTGAGTCACTTGAGTTTCAAGCATTTTATTGTGGGCAAGGATGTTATTGATGATAATATCTTTGGCTTGGTTATCTTTTTGCAATTGGAGAATCGCTTTGTGAATGTCCCAGTTTGGATCCCCAACTTGTGGTTGCATGGGAGGTTGATTTTGTGGTGGTGGGTTGTATTGATTTTGGTTGTATTGTGGTTGATTGTAGGAAGGTTGGTTTTGATTGTATTGTTGTCTTTGAAAATTTTGTTGATTGTTTCTCATGGGTGGGGCAACATATGGTTGTGGTTGAGGGTTTTGAACATTTTGGCTTTTGTATGAGAGATTTGGGTGGTTCTTTGTGTTCTCATTGTAGAAGTTGGAGTACGGGGTTCCTTGCCTATAAGATTGAAAGGCATTTACTTGTTCCACGGATCCTCTACATTCTTGGGGATCATGACCAAATGTTCCACAACATTCACAAACCCCTTGAGGTAAGCTTGGTGCCATCACCATGGCATTCACTTGTTGCATAGGAGGTTGAGTTAATGAACTTTGAGCTTGTTGGAATAGGGCCGTTTGTTGGTCCATTTTGAGGTTCATTGCTTCCATATAAGAGCTAAGTTGAGCTCCAAAATCGGCTCCCATTTGGGTAACGGAGCTCACTTCATGTCTTCCCCTAGGAGTTTGCCTTGGCCTACTAAATTGTGAGTTATGGGCCGCCATCTCCTCTATTCTTGCCCAGGTTTGAGCATCATCTACTTCCGTGAACCTTCCATTTGATCCCATGTTCAAAATTCCTCTAGCATCTTCATAAAGTCCATTCCAAAATTGTTGTACTAAGAACCACTCACTCAAACCATGGTGAGGGCAAGAACGAATAATCTCCTTGAATCGGTCCCAAGCTTCATAGAGTGACTCTTCATCCCTTTGCGTGAACCCGGTTATCTTAGCTCTCAACATATTTGTCTTTTCCGGTGGATAGAACTTTTGATAAAAAGCTAGAGCTAGCTTCTTCCATGAGTCAATACCTAGAGCGACCTTGTCAAGACTCTTCAACCATCGTTTTGCCGCTCCCATAAGAGAGAAAGGAAACAAGACCCATCGGATTTGGTCTTGAGTCACTCCCGTTTGATAAACGGCATCACAATAATCACAAAAAGTCTCCATGTGTAGATGAGGGTCTTCACTTGGCATACCTCCAAATTGGTTTCTCTCTACCAATTGGATAAAAGCGGTTTTGGCAATGAAATTTCCGGTGAGATTTTGTGGTACGGGGGTGGTGTTTGGAAGAGTATCTTCCGTGGGAATGGAGTGAGATGAGAATTTAGGCATTGTTAGAAGAGTGGGTGGTTGGATGTCTTGTGGGATGGTTGGTGGGATTCCAAAAGGATGCACAAATTCCGCAATCGGCACAATATCCTCCCAATTCTCTACACTTGGATGCTCAATATCTATCTCGTTACTTTCCCGAATTTCCCTTTCTTCAATTGAAGGCAAAAGCTCCTCCGTTGTGATAATCGGATTTGAAGAAGAGCCTCTACTTGCGGTTTTGAAGACTTTGCGAAGTCTCCTAAAGGTTCTTTCGATCTCGGGATCGATTGGAGGTTGATTCCTTGGGGGAGCTCGCCTGGGCATACAAGAACACTAAATGTAAACGGTGAGAATGCCTTGAGAAACTAGGTTTCTCAAGACAAGAGGCAAAAAACTAAAGCAAACTAAAAACAATCAAATTAAACATACACCGTCCCCGGCAACGGCGCCATTTGCGCCATTTTGATGTAGTTAAAATAGTTGTGAAGTAGGGATGTCGATCTCAGGGACGGTTGGTGTTCAATATTGATCTAAAAGTCTACTTAAAGTCTCTTGCAAGTCACAAGTGATTTGGGTTTGGGTTTGTTGGCTACACTAATTAACAACAATTAAAAGCAATTAAAATCAACAAAAGAAGTCTAAGGCTAAAAGGGTTGGATTTTTATCAAATAGGAGGGGAGACTAGGGTGAGTGGGTTCATATGGGTAGTAAAGTCGAGTGCAAGGGTCGGGTCTAATAGTCGAAAAATCATCTAGTCTAGGAAAGTGAATCGAGGCTTCCGTTCTTACAATTCCTCCTCAAACCGACTCTAACTAGCTATCGCGTCACTAGGTACGGCTTGCCAAAACTAGCGGTTCTACGAAAGACCACGACTTTCGATCTTATGGCATTCGAAACAAACGAAAGATTCATGCAAACTCAAGTAAGCATTTCATCAAACATGTTATAAGCATAGCATGGAGACTAGACAATAATCAACTATTAACCCCAACAATAACACATTAAACCATACAAGGACCCATAATCCCCCACATTACCCTAGCAAGATTAGTACTCACTCATACTTGAGGGAAATTCGACATTTACTAAAGATTGTAAGAGGAAATCAACAACAACATTAAACATTTCTAATTAACAATAAGTAGATAACAATAATCGAAATGAAAACTTAATTAAAAGCAAGATTAAGTAGAGAAATTATACCAACTTGGAGAAAGATTAGAACTTTGATATAAATACCAAGATGTCGTCACAAATCCTTGAATATAACCCAAGTTCATACACTAAACCAAGTTGAAATCACTAATTAACCGACTAATTTGCTTAATTAAGGAAGATTAATACAAGATTAAAACTAATTCTATTGAAGTTTTAGATCTAGGGTTTCGTGCCCATAAATTACATAAGAGGGTCTATTTATAGGTTTACAAAATGAAAGAAAATGGGCCTCGAGAAGCTTCATGGACTGGACAAGTCACGACCGTGAAATGGGTTTCACGGTCGTGAAACAAGTCTCACGACCGTGAAATGGCAAGTCACGGTCGTGAGAGTATAGGCAGAATCAAGGTCGACTTTCACGAACAAGTCACGACCGTGAAGCTCATTTCACGACCGTGAGATGGGTTTCACGACCGTGAGATGAGTTTCACGGTCGTGAAACCAAAACCACGAAAATCCTTGCTTTTGGCAAAGCATCTCACGACCGTGAGATGCATTTCACGACCGTGAGATGCTCAATCTCCTTCTTCCTTCGCTTGACTTTGTTGTTTCCTTCTCGGTTTCGCTTGCCTTGACTCGGAAGGGTTTTGGCGCGTCAAGTAGGGCCCCCAAGGGTATGTGGGCCCCCCTAGGTGTACCGTGGGTCCTCCGAATGATTCACCTTCTTCTTTGTTGATTAAAAGTAGGTAGAAATCGCCTCAATTGACGGTTTACCTACAAAAACACGATAAAAGCAAGAAACATGCTAGAAGAACGTAAATCACGTAGAAACGCTCCTAGGGAGCGTTTAAGGCAAACAAAACGAGATGAAAAGAGGTGAAAATGTGGGGTGAAATGACACTATATCACTAATACAACACAAATCCCATGGGACACCTCGACAAATAAAGATAGGCATAGGAGGTGTAAATAACAATTTTCAGCCAATTATTTTTTTCTCATTATATTTTTTCATTTTTTTCATTTTCTTTCTTTTCTTTTTCTTTTTCTTTCTTGGCTGATCGAGGAAAACCTCTCGATCGAGTGAAATAAGTCACTCGATCGAGGCAACATACAATAATATCTGCTCGATCGAGCTAAGAGCTGCTCGATCGAGGCACTATTCAACACTTCTCTTCTTTTTCTCGCAAATACCCACTCCAATCAATGAAAACGAGCCAAAAAATGACACAACGGTTAAAATATACCTCGACTACTAAACTAGCTCGGCAAAGGTAGGCTCGGTTTAGGATGTAGTTAAGGGCAACATGCAGATATGGCTTTATGTAGAGTTAATGGGGTAAAATGAGGAAAAGGGAGATGCAAATATTCTCAAAACACGTAATACCGACCACAAACCCAATGCGTGCAGGCAATAAGAAATCAAAGTTCATATACAAGCAAATGAAACGAGATGTGGGGAGTAACTACTCTCATTCCTAGATGAACTGGTCATAAATGTCACCAATTATAGGCTCTAAAACTCAGAATATATAAGTAGTTTGCCAAAATGTTGAGTCAAGTCTAATAATCAAATTTAAATTCCAAGACAAAATTCAATAGTTCACTACTTCGATTTTACTAAGTAAGTCAAGGAATAGCATAAAGTAGACTTGTAGTGCAATTTCATCATGAACAAGACTCTAATCCGACTCGACTGTATGCAAAAATAAACGTGATATTTTTGATTTTTTTCAAATTTTTTCTAATTAACATGAATTGTAAACGTGAATGCGATACAAATGCAAATGCAGACGCAAAAGGATGCAAAACACCTCCCCAAACCAAAACAGACAATGTCCTCATTGCAGGGGCGTCTTAAAGTAAATGGAGGCCCGGTGCACCACAAAAAAATGAGGCCCCAAATATGCATGTACAAGTGTACGTTACGTTAAGGTTTTTATTGAATTTCATCGATAAAGCTTGTAAATTCGGTGGCGAAAACTGGAGGCCCAGTTCCGCCGCCCATGGTTGAACATGGCATTAGACGCCCCTGCCTCATTGGCTATAGCACAACAACATATAAGGGGAAAGGGAAAATAACAACCTAATACATGTTCCTAAGGGATGAAATATATAAAAAGAATGGAAAAAAAATAAACAGAAAAAACTTACAAGACAACAGCTTCCCCAAACCAGCATCAAACTGCAGGTAGGATTATGCAGAAAAATCGAAAGATGAAGAACAAAGGGGAATTGGGATCGAGTAAATTGAAAGGGGATCGAAGGCTTCTCTTATATAGGTAGATTAGTTTGCTCGATCGAGTAGAAATTCTACTCGATCGAGGACGTTTGTCAGGCAGGACCGCTCGATCGAGTAGATCTGGTTTACTCGATCGAGTGGTTTCTTTTCTTGATCTTCAGTTTATTCGATCGTTTTGAATTCCCCAAGTCCTTCGACTTTTAGCAATTGGTTTCCGCTTCTTTTCCTGCAAAAACCACACAAAACGATACCCAGAAAAATACCAAAAATTGTCTAACAGGAAAAGTAATTGTTTATCTAAACTACGGATTATAACGTAATAGTCTAATCGAAATAAAAATTCTAATTGTCTAACGAAAACGCAATAAATTGTTTGTTACAAATTGCACGGGGTTGCAAACCCGGCTAATAACAAAATAGTTTCATGACAAGGCCACCGTCAGGCCTTTGACTTGCGGAATTACCCTCAGTTGCGGTAATTTCCGACTTCTTTCTCCACACATATGATAATTTCTTGGAGTCTAGCTTCACTTCTGAATCACTCGAATATGCGCGAGCTTCTTTGTCCTTCTTGGACTTTTTCTTGACATTATCACGCGAACATGGCTCCCCCTTCTTCACCTCCGATGCTGCCGCTCTACTATCTGTAAGAAAACACAAAACATCACGTTCCTCCAATTCGCTCCCAAGCTGGGGCGGAGGTGTTATGGTAGCAATAGGAATATCACACACAGGAGCTATAGGCTCGATAGGGACCGAAGCTTTGTCATGCCTGAATAAATCAGGTGTGATATCAGCTAAGGGAAGCGCGTGAAATGGTGAAACGAGCATAGGACCTTTACTAGCTTGCGCAGTATGCAAGAACGGCCTTCCCAAAATGATTGGAGTGTGAGAATCCTCAGGTATGTCCAATACTATGAAATCGACCGGGATAAAGAATCTCCCTATTTGCACAGGAACATCCTCTATGACTCCTAAAGGTCGGGACAAGGTCCTATCTGCCATTTGTACTGTCATGTTGGTACACTGAAGCTTGGTGAAGCCTAACCGTTTGGCTAAAGACGACAAAGGTAAGACGCTAACACTTGCTCCTAGGTCACATAACGCATTATCTATGAGATAGGTACCTATATGACACGGTATGGAAAAGCTACCTGGGTCAGACAGTTTAGGTGTGCATTTGTTTTGGAGGAACGCGGAGCATTCCTCAGTCAAAGCTACAGTCTCTGCAGTATCGACTGACCTCTTACGTAAAAGAATTTCACGCATAAATTTCAGGTAAGAGGGTACCTTTAATAAAAGATCGGCAAAAGGAACATTCACTTTAAGATCGCGTACAATGTCAGCGAACCGAGCAAATTCCTTCTCGACCTTAGCCTTCTTCAATCGACCAGGAAACGGATTTGGAATGTCAGGTGATCCATTTTGCATATCCTTGACAATCGCGTTGTTAATCATCCGCTTGCTTAACCCCTTCGAACGAGCTTCCCACTCATTAAGACCCATCGATCGAGTATCAATGTCACTTGATCGATCATTATTAGAACTCAAACTGCTCGATCGAGTAGCATTATCAATCAAATTATTCGATCGAGCAACTGAATCCTCTCGATCGACCAACTGTCTATCTGATTCACTCGATCGACCAACTGAAACCTCTCGATCGAGTACTTTCTCCTTCAATTCATTCGATCGACTAACAATAACCTCTCGATCGATTACATTATCAGCAACAGCCTTCGCAACATCGGGATACGCACCAGAGATATCAGCAACGGTACCAGCAGGACTGTCATAAGCGAGACCGCTTCTCAGAGTGATCATGTTCAGTGTTTCCTTGTTCTTATCAGTCTGGGACGGTAACTGGTCAGGTTGCCTAGTCAATCTAGCTCCCGCCAACTGATCAATCTGCGACTCCAAAAGCTTAATGGTAGCATTCGTCGCTTGATCAGATTTGCTCAATTGGATAGCTAAAGCTTGTATAATTGACTTTAGCTCTGCAACTTCTGAAATTCCTCCAGATGAGGAACTAGCTTGCTGTGAAGACTGGATTTTTTGGAATCCTTGCTTGTGCGGTGGTTGATACGTCGGCTGCTGTGGTGGAGGAGTTGGATTTAGGACATTCTGGCTTGTCCATCTCAAGTTAGGATGGATATTCCCCTGATTGTAGTACCCACCCCCTTGACGGTATTGTTGGAAGGAACAAACTTGCTCCTTCTCTGCAAGAAAATCTACAGCCGTGTGACCAGTTTCGCCACACCTTTCACAAGTAATCACTTCATCCCGCTGCAGCAAATGAACCGTCTGCTGGTTATCTGCAGCTTGCTTATCCCATTTGTCAAGTCTGGCATTCAGTTTATCAAATTTAGCATCCAGACCGTCAGAATCAACACTAGCTACTATCCGCGTACCACTTCGCGGGTTACCATATTCAGCACAATGGGTTGCCATCTCCTCGATCAATTTCCAACCCTTGTCATCATCTATCTCCTTCTGGAATCTCCCGTTTGACGCGGCATCTAGAATAGCTCGATGATCATCATATAACCCGTTGTAGAACTGGTTGCATAGAAACCACTGTTCGAACCCATGGTGAGGAACATACCTCACAAGCGTCTTAAATCGATCCCAGGACTCATAGAGATTTTCATGAATCGTTTGCTTGAAATTCGTAATCTGACCCCTCAAAGCATTTGTCCTCTGTGGTGGAAAATACTTCTTGTAGAAGGCCAGTGCAAGTGTGGTCCAATCGGTAATACCCAGTTCTTCTCTATTCAGGTTCTTCAACCAGTCTTTAGCATTGTCGATAAGGGAAAAAAGGGAACAAGAACTCCTTGATCTTGTCTGCTGTCACCCCTTTAGAAACCGGAATAGAAGAACATTAATCAGCAAAGGTCTCCCTATGCTTCCTCGGATCTTCCCCAGCCACACCCCTATACTTATCCTGCTGAACAAGCTTGATATAAGACGGACAAAGATCGAAAGAAGTTCCATCTTCGTCCGTTGTAAGTTTGAATCCTTGGGGTATACATGCAGTGGTGGGCTCAGAGTGACTAGTATTGTTAGGCATCTTTGCTGGTACGGTAGTCTCAACAGTCAAATCTTCCTCGAAAATAAAACTGTCGAAGACGGATTCAGAAGTACTCAAGTCTTCCTCCTGAACAGTCTTATCTAACCCTCTCTTTCTGCGTAAGAAGGTTCTTTCAGGCTCCGGATCAGCTTCCACTAATTCGAGCCTTTGGGACCTGCGCATACACAACTATAGAGAGAAAAATAAGAACAGTCTTAAGGAATTAGAAATTCCTTAAGACGAGACAGAAATAAATAAACAAAAAATTAAATTGCCTCCCCGGCAACGGCGCCAAAATTTGATGCGTGTCGTTATACACCAAAAATAAAAGCCTAAGTCTACTAACTAAAGAAGATAGCGGAAGTAGGGTCGATCTCCACAGGGAGGAAACAAACTAACTGTAATCTAAATCTGCCAGTCACAATCTAGGGGTTTTGAATTGGTTTTGAACTAAACTAAATAAGATTAAAGGAAGAGAAATAAAGGTAGAAATTAATATGAAATAAATCAGATAAAGGAAGAATATGCTAGAATTCGGTCCACTGCAATATCGACATCTATGGGTCAACTAAGTCAGTCAATCTATCAATGAGAAGGGCAATGGATTTCTCCTCTCGGTCTCAAACCACCCTAGGGATTTTCCTAATTAACTCTCGTCCTCTTAGGAGTCACCTATCAATTCTAAGCAAGCCTTTCCCTTCCAATCTCTCGATCCAGGTCAGGGTTAACTACCTAGCTAGTCTCCTGCGTGCACTCATTCGACTAACCTCAATTAAATTGCTTAGATCGATTCTCATATTCAAGATTAACTAAAACAGTCTATCCTATCATGCTTCTACTACAGTTTTCCTCATCCTAACATACAAGGGAATTAGCTACTCATACTATTAACGATGCTAATAAAGACGATTGAATATATGACACTAGACATGATATAATCGTAATCAACAAGCATGAACACTAATAACGCAGCAATTAAGAAAGGTAAACAGTAATTAAGACTACAACAAAGGTTTAGAATAAAAGAGAGAAAAGAGTTTACAATCTTAGCAATCCGGCGTAAAGAACAAATCCACGTCGATAAAAACCCGAATGTAAACTAAAGATTAATAAAGTTCAGAAACTAATGGTGAAAGATTAATTAATGATAATGGATTCGATAAGTAGATCCCCCTTTCTAATGACGTAAATAATAGTCTTATATAATGCATAACACGACTCTAAACCCTAATTAGTCTACGGACTTAAGGCCCGTGATAGGTTCTACTCGATCGAGGGAAAATACCCTTCGATCGAGGTCTTTATTTGAGGAAATCAGTCGATCGAGTACTTCATCCACTCGATCGACCAACTCTTCAGCAGCTGCCACTCGATCGAGCAAAGATATAGCTCGATCGAGGTCTTCCTTACTTCAACTCTCCTCGATCGACCAAAGGTATAGTCGATCGAGGTCTTCTGGCCTATCATGCAATGTTGGACATGGCTTTGGACTTGATTTTGAGCGGGTTCACGCTTTCCCATGCAAGAGCTTCTGTCCCGTTCCTTCCATTCTCCTAAATGCATGCAAAGTGGACTGTTTTGGCTCGGTTTCCGCTACTACGCAGCTTGTACCTACAAAATGGTAATGAAAGTACAAAGTATCCAGATAGGGGCATATAGTGACGTAATATCACTTAAATGACATAGAAATGCGTGCATAGATGGACTAAAAAGTCTATATAAAATACACGCATCAACACATGACCGAAAACCAGAATCTTTTTCTTTCACTAGAACCCTTCAACGGTGGCAATGTCACTTTTGGAGACAACAAGAAGGGCAAAATAATCGGTGTAGGTAAGATTGGTATATCTTCTTCACATGCTATTAATAATGTATATCTGGTAGATGGTCTTAAGCATAACTTGCTAAGTATCTCTCAATTATGTGACAAAGGCAATAAAGTCGTTTTTCATTTAAATGTTTGTCGCATCATTATTGAAGGCACTAGTAATGTTATTTTAGAAGGCTTACGTAAGAGGAACGTGTATATGATTGATTTAAATAAAGTTACTACAAGTTCCTTTACGTGCATGAAAGTTACTATAGATGATTCATGCTTTTGGCACAAGAGGTTTGCACACATAAGTCCAACGATTTTAAAGAAACTCAAATTGTGGGATTTAGTTGAGGGTTTACCTTCAATCAAATTCGAACAAGAGAAGATGTGTAACTCATGTGCCCGTTGTAAACAAGTTAGATCTTCATTCAAACCAAAACGAGTAGTAAGTACATAGCGTCCACTTGAGTTGGTACACATGGATTTGTGTGGACCCATGAAAGTCAAAAGCCGCGGTGGATCAAGGTACGTATTCGTCCTAGTCGACGACTACTCAAGGTATGTATGGCCTATCTTTCTATTTACTAAAGATGAAACTTTCGATGAGTTTGTGGTACTAATGAAGCTCGCCCAACACAAGTATGATAAAAAGTTAGTTTCTATTCGTACGGATCATGGCACCGAATTTGATAATCAAGCTTTTATAGAATATTGTAGGGAGAATGGTGTAGCACATAACTTTTCTGCACCACGAACCCCACAAAAAAACGGTGTCGTGGAACGTATGAATAGAACATTAGAGGACATGGCCCGCACTATGCTTTTGTGTAGTGGCCTTCCTATGAACTTCTGGGCAGAAGTCATTAGTACTGCATGTTATGTGCACAATAGAGCTATGATTAGACCTATTCTCAAAAAGACTCCCTATGAACTTTTAAGAGGGAGAAAACCCAATATAGCTCACCTTCGTTGCTTCGGTAGTAAATGTTTTGTCCATAATAATGGAAAAAGTAATTTGAGCAAATTTGATCCACGAAGTGACGAAGCTGTGTTTGTTGGTTATTCTAATCATAGTAAAGCTTTTAAAGTTTTTAACAAAAGAACTTTGTGCATAGAAGAAAATGTTCATGTTGTATTTGATGAAGATAATGTGCCTGAGCAAGTTGAACAGAATGAAGAAGAAGACATGAATGATCCCGACTTTCGCCTTTCAAGAGATGACGTGCCAAAAAATAATGAAGAAGTTATTGAAGGTGTAACACCCGGAAATGTACCCTATTTTTCTAGTAGAAATATTTTACGAAATCTTTTCAGCAAATTTAAGTTTTAATTTATAATTTTATGTTCCGAGTCGTCTTTGACTTTTCTTGACTTTTGAGTCGAGTTTGACTTTTCTTGACTTTTGAGTCGTCTTTAACTTTTCTTGACTTTTGAGTCGTCTTTGAATTTTCTTGACTCTTAAGTCGACTTTGACTTTCGTTGACTTTTCCGACTCACCCTTTACTTATACTCCCTCATACTCCTTAACCTATTTCATTAACACAAACACCAAAATCAATCCTTCTTCCTCATCAAATCACCAAAACCTAAACCCCTCTTTGATCCGATCTTATAATCATCATACCGCATTCGTTTCTTGTCGGAATTCGCGTAAGTTCGTCTTATACTTCCCCTCTTAGCTTCCTCTATCCGTATTGGTAATAAAATTACCGTCTTTCTCGATTTTTAAATTATCCGTCTTTCTCAAGGTGGATGATATTCCTCTTTTATTATCTAATTGTTTGTAGGTGGAGACTAGGAAAGCTTAGTAATCGTTTAAAGACGCGTAAAGGTAACGGTGAAGGGTTACTCGATATCATTTACGTGTTTTGCATGCTTTATATGTTAGAAACCGTATTTAGAATACGATTAGGAAGATTAGAAATCATGCTATGATTAATGGATGATGTTATATGATGAATGTTGATGATATATATTGATTGTTGATGATTATTAGAAGCATATATGAGAATTGGATTGAATTGGTTAAGTGAGCAAGGCTCACGGGTGAACTGGTGCTCCTGGCCGGTCGACCGGCCGCCGGTCTGCCAACCGGCTGGGAACACATCAGTAACACCTTTGGAAATTTTGGATTTGTATGAAGAGGGGCTCTGTGCCGGTCGACCGGCCGCCGGTCCACTGACCGGCCCAGACCACATTTCTCTGTTTTTGGTGATTTTTGGATTTTGCCTTGTGTTCTGAGCCGGCCCACCGGCCGCCTCCCTCCTGACCGGCCTGGAACACGGCTGAGTTCTTTTCATATAATTTCTAAAACTCGTAATTTATAATAGTTCGCATGATCCGTTTATCGTATAATTTTACGTAGTGACTTATAATATTCATGTTTTGGATATATGATATGTTATTCGCTTGTATCACATGTTTCGTGACGGTTTTCGATATGTCCCACTTTGAGTCGGTTTTTACAAATGTTACGGTTTGAGCACTATTTTGTCTTGTGCTTGTACTCTCATTCCCTTGGCTACCTTCCCGTTCGTAAGGCTGGAATGTCGGAACGGAGAGGTATCCTACTGCTTGAATGCATGTGTTAGTGGGCATACGACGACGTTGTTGGGAGTTGAACGCTATGCGTTGTTCGACCCGGCCGTCAAATGTTGTGTACTTGCGAGGTGGGGTTATTTGCATGTAGCGTACCGCATGTTATGAGGCTTGAGCTGTTTTTCCGCCTCTTTCGTGAATTGATCTACCGAATTTGGGGTCCTCGGCGTCTAGTGTAAGACCGAGTCTTGGATGCGAAACGTCATCGCATGTCGAATCGGAAAACGGTTTATTCCGAGAATCTGGCCAGGTTTAGACTAGGACCGGATATTTATATCGTCGTGCTACCAGATGGAAATTAGTCTACATAGGCGAAATGTAAGAATCGCGTATGAGTTCAGGAAAATGTGATCCCGTGGATGCCTTTTAATCATACTTGCCATGTACACGATGCTAGTGCGTTTCATTTACCGTGAGAGATGTCGTCTTGTGTCGTCTTTGAATGCGTGATTTCATGATATTGTTCATGGTCATTGCACGATTGGACACCGTCATTGTCTTGGTTCGTGAATGGATGGTAATAGGTTGGATTTACTGTGATCATCGCATGACTTGACTTGGTTGGTATGTCGAGTCTCAATCTTATCAATCTTATACCGCTAACGGTGAGATGCAAGCCCTAGTGAGCGTATTCGGTTGCCTAAGAGTGTCTTCCCCGAGTCTTTGAATAACATGATGGTTTCGGATTTGATTTCCACATGATCTTATCATTATAGATTGGATTGCCTATCTATTCTTATCGTATCTCACATGTATATCTAGATATGCATGCTACTTTTGTATTTCCTTATATGTACGTTTAAAGGTGATATGGCTGGGAGAAACCCGGAGTTACTCCCACTGATTGTGGCGTTAATGTTTTCATGAGCTGAACAGGTTGCTTTGCATGGATGGCTTTTTGCTTATGCTATTTTGGGTTCGGGTGTGAGCTAGCGGGCGTTGTCCCTGGATGAAAAACACCTCTAGACGTTGTTTAGCTAGTTGCTAATTACTTTGTCTTTTGTTAACACTTTGAGAGCACGTCTCTTGTGGTATTTTTATTTAGTTTGTAATATTTTGACACTCCTCGTATTTTTCTATCTTGCATGTATAAAGGTTTTTAAAAATACCGTATTTTCCGCTATATAATTCACATGCTTGTATGTTTTATATTTCCGCATTCGCGAGGGTTGTCACAGAAGGAATCAATGATGAACTTGATAAATCCGCAAATGACCTTGAAAAGAGAACTGAGACAATTGTTGATGATACGAATGTCTCTTCTCAAAATAAGGAAAATGAAACCGATGTTATAGTTGATGATGCTATAACTTTGAACCCAGATCAAGATATTGTAACTGAAGTTGTACCAACTTCAGTTATAACCCCAGAGTCCAAATCAGGGGGAACCAATCTTGATTCTGAATCATTTGAGGAAAGTGATAGTTCATCAGATGATGATGAGCCTAGGAACTCTAAGAAATGGAAATATAAGAGTTCTCATCCTATGGATAGTATCCTAGGAAGTTTGACTAAAGGAGTTCAAACTAGGCGAACATTAAACAACTTTTGTTCATTCTATTCTTTTCTGTCTACCATAGAGCCTACCAACATCAAAGAAGCACTTGCAGAATCCGACTGGATAATGGCTATGCAAGAGGAGCTTCAACAGTTCGAACGCAATAAGGTTTGGCATCTTGTGCCACGACCTTCTAATCGAACTGTGATTGGTACTCGATGGGTATTCAGAAATAAATTGGATGACTCTGGAGTAATAGTTCGCAACAAGGCTTGATTGGTCGTTCAAGATTATAATCAACAAGAAGGGATTGATTATGACGAGACATTTGCAACAGTAGCAAGACTTGAAGCTATTCGCTTGCTCATCGCCTTCGCAGCTCACAAAGGAATGAAATTGTTCCAAATGGACGTTAAGACTGCATTTCTTAACGGTTATTTGGAAGAAGAAGTTTTTGTTGAACAACCTCCCGGATTTCTGAATAGCAATTTTCAAAACCATGTTTTTAAACTCGATAAAGCTTTATATGGTTTGAAACAAGCGCCTAGGGCTTGGTACGACAGACTGACAAAATTTTTATTGTAAAACAATTTTAAAAGAGGGTCTTTCGACAAAACCCTATTTCTAAAATCCGAGGGTTCTGATTTACTTGTTGCTCAAATTTATGTAGACGATATTATTTTTGATTCTACTAACAATAAATTGTGCAAGTATTTTTCAGATCTAATGACCTCAGAATTTGAAATGAGCATGATGGGAGAATTAAAATTCTTCCTAGGATTGCAAATTCAACAAACCAAAGAAGGAATAAAGATTCACCAACAAAATTATGTCAAGGAGCTAATCAGAAAATTTGGTATGGAGAACGCTCATCCAATGGACACACCTATGGTAACTGATAAAAAGTTGACCTTAGGCGAAAATGGTAAGTCTGTAGATGAGACTACATATCGAGGTATGATTGGTTCTTTATTATATTTAACTGCAAGTAGACCTGACATTATGTTCAGCGTATGTGTCTGTGCTAGATTTCAATCTTGTCCTAAAGAGTCAGATATGATTGCAGTTAAACGTATCTTGAGATATTTAATTGGTACATCTAATTTATATTTGTGGTATCCACTTGAGTGTAATTTCGATCTAGTAGGATATTCAGATGCAGATTATGCAGGATGTTCTCTAGATAGAAAAAGTACCTCTGGATTTGCTACGTTTGTTGGACCTTGCATAATAACGTGGGGCTCAAAGAAGCAAAATTCGATTGCATTGTCTACTGCAGAAGCCGAATATATCGCTGCAGGACTGGTATGTTCTCAACTACTTTGGTTAAAGCAACAACTATGTGATTATGGTGTTAATGTTGGTTGTATGCCTGTATTTTGTGATAATACGAGTGCTATTGTTATTTCTAAAAATCCAGCTCAACATTCTCGTACTAAGCATATAGACATTAGACATCATTTTTTACGTGACCATGTAGAAAAGGGCAACATTAAACTCGAATTTTGTAGTACTGAAAATCAATGGGCTGACATTTTAACAAAGGCGTTAGCGAGAAGACGTTTTGAGATTTTGCGGTTGGAAATTGGTTTAATCAGTAGCAATTAAATTCGTCATATCTATTTTGTGAACCTGCGTGACTGGTTAGAATAAGACGAGATTGTATGACTGTGTCCGCATATTTCATTGCTAGTATATTTGTGTTTAATATTATATATTTTACGTGAGTATCTTGCATATTAAGTGTTTTATGGAAATTGAATTATAAACCACATATTTGTCAAAAACCTATCCTATTCACTTTCCTAATTAAACCAAAATTCTACCCAATACCCTATATGGCCGAAAATTCTCAACAACAATAATACCCTACCATATCTTTCTTATTTACCTAATTCTATCCTTACCATATCTCATAAATATTTACCCTAGATTCCTTTTCCTACCCAAATTCAAAAAAAAAAAAAAAAAAAAAAGGAAAAAGAGGAATAGAGCCGGCGCTACACGGCTACCAACACCCAAACTCCAAAACTCAAACACCTTACATTTCTACCAATCCATCACCACAACCCAACCAAAAATCACCCATTTTGACCCAAACCGAGTCGGGTTCGGTGTTTGAAGGTACAAAAAGGCGTCGATTAAAAAAAAGGGTACAAAAGGGTGTTAGTGAAGAAAAAAAAAGAAAAGAAAAAAGAAAAAAAAAGGTGGTTCGGTTGTTGTGAAACCGAATGTGGCATATTTTTCGGGGCTTGAATCGAAATTGGATGTGTTAATGGGTAAAGTAATGGAGCGCCTTGATGCGTAAGATAAGAAAATTGATGTGGTTGTTGACAAGGTTGTCAAAACCGTGGCTATGGGGAACTCTTGCTCCACTCGTGACCATGGAGGGTCGGGTGTGAGTGGTGAGTTGCGGTCTTGGATGACGGGAGTTGATGGTTGCCTAGCCAAAATAGAGAGGAATGTTGTCGATATTCGACAAGAGAAGTTTAGGCAAAGGGATCGGATGCAATTCTTGGTGAGCCAAGGAGGTGCATTGGTGAAGAGCGGTTCGGAAATGCGTGAGGGGATGCACACTATATTTGATGCGACATAGGCTCTTTCTTTGAAGGTTCGAAACTTCGATGTATGCCTCACCGCCCAAGCTAATCATGTGTCGACGTGCCTTGATCGCCTTTCTACTCCTAAGTACCGCACCCGACCCGATTACATTGACCCCAACATCATCCGACAACCCAAAAAGCCTTGATCTTCTTACCTTAGCTTGTTTTGTTTCTTAAACTACTAATCCATTCGGCCCATTTGGCATTAATACTTATTTTGTGGTTTGTAGTTTCTAATTGACATTTAATACTTGATTTTGCTTGTTATATATCGTTTAATATTGCGTATTTTGCATATCTATTTCTTGCCTTGGAGTATGTTATTCTAGTCATTTTATATTCTTGTTCTTGTCTTTTCAATGATGCCAAGAGGGGGAAGAAATGATATGATTTGAGTCTTTACTTAAGCTTGCTCCTTGTCAAGACTCGTTATCTCTTAAAGTCTTTCAAGTTATAACTTTGGCTAAGTTGTTATGTTCTTGCGATCAAAGTTATTGCTATAACTTTGGAGTGCTTTGTTGAGGGGGAACCATACTTAGTTACAATGTTAAGAGGAAATCATAAGAGACTTGTCATCATCAAAAAGGGGGAATTTGTTGTACCAATTCTATAGTTTTGATAATGACATGTGCTTACTTGATAATGTGTTTTACTCGATATATCATATGCGTGTAATTGTGTGCTTTAGTCTTATTATAGCTAGCAACAATTATGAGAAGAAGGATCAAAGTTATAACAATTTCAGGAATAACTTTGGAAGTTTACATGGAAGTTATAGTTACCCAGTCATAACTTTAAAGAAAATCGCTTCAAGCAAGATCTACCTCAAACAACACAAGACTCGAGATGGAGGGTCTTTGTGATCGAGATGAAGAGATGATCCGTATACTGAAGATCTTTGTGAAGATTAGATAGTATAAGTCGTCATTCGGTAACTATTCCATTCAAGTGATTTTAAGTTCGAAGTTATAGCTTTAGCCTATAACTTTGGATGATAAATGTTGATGCATGATTTTGGAAATAAAATGTTTTGAATGTTTTCAAAAGTGAAAGAGTATTTTTATATTTATCAAAAGTTTTATTAGAGAATATATTTATGAGATTCTATTGGTTAGTAATACAATTTATGGGTTGTCATGCTACCTAGGGTTTCTAATATATTCTATCTCAATTTGTTGTTAACCTAATAAGCCCACCTAGGGTTTGAGCCATCTAGGGTTTCGTGTAAACCAAGGGATTGTGCCACCTAGGGTTGCGTGCCTCCTAGGGTTTCGTGAGCTAGGGTATTTCGGCCTATCTAGGTTGTTTCCCTTGTTTACCTAATCTAGGATTCTACTATATCTTTACAACAATATTTTGAGATATAAAGATAAATATACTTCTATAAGATAAACCAAATAATATTTTGAGATAAAGATATTTCTAAAAGATAAGCAAATATTATTTTATGATATTAAAGATAAATATCTTTCTTAAATATTAAGTTAGGGTTTTAGATCTACTATGATTCTATTACTATAAATACTCCTTCATATCTTAATTGTAAAACACACGAAATACACAAGCAATCACACAGCATACATACTTACTTGTGTTGATTTTCCAAAAGCGTTTTAAAGCAAACCTTTGAGCAAAATATTTATTATTTTTAGAGTTTGTTTTTCAAAAGAATCGTGCATCAATTATTATCAATCGCTTGAGTGAAATACGTTATTGGATAATAGTACATCATTATAAGCTTACAATTCTTTTCAACGGGAATCTGTGTGAGTATATTTACTTCTTATTAGCGTAAGATAGTTATAAGAGTATTTAGCGATACTCACTTGAGTTATAATCATAGTTGATTATACGAGTGGGTTGATAATTTTTGTAATCCGTAGAAAGGTACTAAGAATTATTAATCGAGAATAGTGGACGTAGGTTTCAACGTGTGAAACTGAACCACTTCAAAAATCCGTGTGCCTCTCTCTACTCTCCTTACTTTTCGTTATTTCGTTACTTGTGCTTACTTTGATTAATTAATTAGTTGATTTTAATCCATAAGATCAAATAATTAATTACATATCATATAAATCGAAAAAGTGGGGCTAGTTTTTAATACTCAATTCACCCCCCTCTTTCGTATTCGATCAATAGACTCTACAATTGGTTTTGTGGCTCGCTTAGAACAAAGGGCGACACAGATTTTTATCTTCATTTTGTTGAAATATAGTGTGCTGACATTTAGAATAATTTTATTACATTTTAAACTTTGAAACCTATACATTGTAACTTTTTTAAAAAAAAAGCTAAAACATAAGTTAAGATCAATAGATTTACTTCATCAAATAGCAATCTCTTGTGTTCCCAGAAGTGAAAGGTAAACAAGAGCATTGTCCATATACATGTGATTACTGATCTTACTGTAAAACAATTTTATACATAAGTCGCATATATCCATTTGGACCATATCTGTCTTAAGGAAAACTAGTTGTAAACCGATGGCAAACTTCGTCCTCAGAGAATTACAATTTATCGGTACGCAGAAAGCTAAACATGACCATATCTCGAGTCCTTCCCTTTTGAATCACGTACTTCCTCAAAACACATTCCCTTACAAACCCAACCTTTTCCAAAACCTTTTGTGATCCTACATTCTCCACATCAACAAGAGCCTCAACCCTCTCCAACTCCGGACGCTCTTCAAATATCGTCGAAACCACCATCTTCACCG
This sequence comes from Heliosperma pusillum, assembly GCA_022085475.1. Taxonomy (NCBI): domain Eukaryota; kingdom Viridiplantae; phylum Streptophyta; class Magnoliopsida; order Caryophyllales; family Caryophyllaceae; genus Heliosperma; species Heliosperma pusillum. The sequence continues at coordinate 19,042 of JAIUZE010046314.1, forward strand.
CCCACGTAGCGATCCCCTTACCCCAAAACTGTGACCCCAACACATATCCCAACTCGCCTCTACACTTATCATTTCCTTCATTTAATATAACTGAAATAGCACCAATTGCCCTGTTATTTAGACATATTACTTTGTAATATCGATGGTTTACGACATTTTGGTTTATGTACTCGATTGCTTGCTCTTTTGTCGTGTACGAATCCCAGCTGCAAAATTGAGTCACTCGATCATCAGATGCCCATACCATAAAATCGTCTACATCATCGACCGGGTCGAAAGGTCGGAGCGAGAGCTTAGAGTAGAATTCTTGATCATTGGTCGACATTTACAGCTTAAGCAAATTAAAATCTAATGTAAGATATTGTTTTTATTTTTTGGGTGTTTAAGAAAACTAGAGCATTGTAGTTTATATAGTACTCCATGCTTCCATTTGCAAGTTATGTAGTTGCACAGAAGCATCAGTTGGTTAGGTGTTATGTCTTTGACTCCATTTACTTGGGCATCAAGGAAAATTAATAATTGCACTTTGTCTTGCATTATTGGCTTACATTATATAGCAGCAGCCTTGCTTGACTTTTATTTTTATCAGTCAAATAGAATGCCTCCTTTTTTTCTAAGACGGGTTGATTCGTCTTAAGTTTAAGACGGGTCAAAATCTTCTCACAAAGAGCTAGTGGGGGGCTCCATTTACCTTCCGATTGCACTCCCACTTGTCTTTTGTGAGATGGGCTTGATCTGCCTTAAACTTAAAACGGGCCGGTCCATCTTAAATGAGAAATTGTGTAAGGCCTTATATTGCCTGCCTCATTGGCTGCAGTAATTCTTATTTTAAGTTAAGATTGTCTTAGATAAAATCAGCTACCTAAATTGACTACCTGGGCTAGAAGCGTAAATAATGCACAAGCTCACTATACGTTGGGCTAAATTCCACATGTGAGAATAGAAACATATTTGTTATATCATGCCCCCTATTTTACTTGTTACGCCCCTATTTTATTTTGCTTTCCAAATTTGCCCTTGAATTATTCTTTTATTTTCTTAAAATTAAAATATCGTTTTATCGTAAATGAGTTTCGGTGACGATTTTTAATATAATTAATTTAACTCGTTGGACGATCTTTCAAATACTTTAGTTTCAACTCAATAGGGATTGCTATATTACGATCCGTAATTTAAACACTGATTTCATTCATACAACGGTCTTAATTAAAAATACATACTTTCGTCTAATGCTCTCACTTAACGATATTAATAATACGAAAAATAATAATAACGATTTAAATTTGGACCAAAAACTCGGCCACAACTTTGCGCTCGAGTGTCCGTTTTGGCGATTTTTTTTCCAAATCGCTTATCTCAATAGACAAATGCAATGGAATTTTTTTTAGCCTGGCCAGGTCGTGGTGGTCCACACGACCCGGCCTAGGCGCTGTCATGTGGTGTTACACCCGCAAATGTACCCTATTTTTATATTAAAAATATTATACGGATACTTTTCAGTGAAATTTTAGATTTAGTCTAGAACTTAGTTTCCCGTGTCTATTTTAGCAAATCCGAGTTCGTTTTCAGACTTTACTCGAAATTCCGTGTGAGTTACGCCTTAAGGCGCTTTTGGCTTTTTCCATATTTTTCCACTTACTCACCTTATATCCCTTTTAAACCCTAACTCCCTCACTCACTTTTCCACTTACTCCTTCTTCCTCAACAAGTAACCAAAACCTAAACCCCATTGTTGATCAAGCTAAAGATCGTCACTACTCCTTCATTCATTACTCAAATCCGCTAATTTTCGTCATAATCTTCCCCTCTCATCGTCCTCTATCCTATTCGATAATAAAATTACCGTCTTTCTCATTTTTCAATTTTTCCGTCTTTCTCAAAGATGAATTATATTCATCCTTTGTTGTCTAATTGTAGGTGGAGATCTTCAAGACATCGACAAAGATTACTACCTAGTGGAGGAGGACCTAGACGAAGATTGAAGACGCGAAAAGGTAATGGTGAAGGGTTACTCGATATCAATACGTGTTTTAATGTGTTTTTGATGTTAGTAAATGTAATTAGAATAGGATGAGTATTCATAGAATTTGTGTTTGTTGATGATGGTTGTTGTTTGTTGATAATTGTTGATGATTATTGATAGTTGATAATAGTTATTGATGATTGTTGAAAATTGATGTTGAAGCTTGTTGTTCTCGGGTGAGAGTTGTTCCCAGTCAGCCGACCGCCGGTCAGCCGACCGCCGGTCAGCCGACCGCCGGTCAGCCGACCGGCTGGGGACGCGGCAGAAGTGAAGTTTGCATTTTGGTGTTGTGTTGTTCCCAGTCGGGTGCCCGGCTGCCGGCCCCCTGACCGGCTGGGACCTCGTTGTATATTTGATGATTTTTGTTTGTTGATGAAGTGTCAGCCGGGTAGCCGGCGGCCGGTCCTATGGACCGGCTGGCACCCCCCTGACTTTTTCTTCCAATTCTTTCTTATACTTTCATTTATAATAGTTTGCATGATTCGTTTATCGTATAAATTTACGTAATAGCATTAAATATTCATGTTAAGAATATATGATTTCCATTCGCTTATTTCACATGTTTTGTGACGGTTTTTGATATGTTCCCCTTTGAATCGGTTTTACATATGTTATGATTTGAGCACTAATTGTTAAATGCTATGAACTCTCATTCCCCGGCTACCTCCTCGCTCGTTAGACTGGAATGTCGAAACGAGGAGATGTATCCTTAATGCTTGTTTGCATGTTTAGTGGAGATATGACGATATTGTTAGGAGGCGAACGCTATGCGTTGATCGACCCGGCCGTCAAATGTCGTATCTTTGCGAGGTGGTGTCATTACATGTAGCGTACCGCTTGTTTATGATGCTTGTGCTCTTTCCGCCTATTTCGTGAAGGTTGACCAAATTTGGGGTACTCGGCTTCTGTGTTTGACCGAGTCTTGGATGCGAAATGTTTATCGCATGTCGAATCGGAACATGTTTATTCCGAGAGTATGGCCAGGTTTAGACTAGGACCGTATTATTATCGTCGTCCTACCGGGAGGAAATGAGTCTACATATACGAAATGTTAATCGTGTATGCGTTCAGGGAAATGTTTATCCCGTGAATGCGAATTGATCATACTTGCTATGTACATGGTGCTAGTGCGTGTCATTAACCGTGAGAGATGTTGTCACCGTATTCGTACGTTTGGATGGATGATTATATGTTGATTATTTGTGACCGTTGGATTACTTGGCGTAGTTTATATGTCGAGTCTCTATCTTATCAAGTTTATGCCGCTAACGGTGAGATGCAAGCCCTAGTGTGTATATAGTTGCCTAAGGGTGTTTTCCCCTAGTTTGTCTATAATCTGATGATTACGGTTTTGTACTTCATGCGCCTATATCTTTAATATCGAAATGCCTATTTATCCTTCTCGTAATTCACATGTATATTTATATATGTATGCTTCTACTTATGTATTTCCGTTTAAGTATGTTATTTGTGGTATGGCTGGGAGAATCCGGAGTTACTCCCCATGACTGTGGCGTTCATGTTTTCATGGATGAACAGGTTGCTTGGATGAATTTTGCTTGTTGTTTTTGGGTTCGGGTGTGAGCTAGCGGGCGTTGGCCTCGACGATTCACCTCTAGACGTTTCTTAGTCAGTTGCTAAACAACTTTGATATTTGATAACATTTTGAGAGACTACGTCTCTTGTAGTATATTATACTTTAAGTTTGTAATTATTTGACATTCCTCGTACTTTTATTTTGGCATGTAAAAAGTTTCAAAAATATCGTATTTTCCGCTATATAAATTGCATGCTTGTTATGTTTTATTTCCGTTATCGCGAGGGTTGTCACATGTGGCTTACACTACCTAACCTAGGCCATGTCGTGTGATATACACGATCGCACCTAGGTCGGGTCATGTAAACTACACGACAGCGCCTAGGCCGGGTCGTGTGGACCACACGACCTAGGCAGGCTAATTTTTTTTCCATTGCATTTGTTTCGTCGAGATAAGCGATTTGAAAAAAAAACTATCCAAAACAGACACCCGAGCGCTAAGGTACCATTTAAAATTTTTCCATTTTGAATCGTCAATATTTTTGTCTCGATTTAAATCGTTATTATTTATCGTTCATATTTTTAATACCGTCTAATGAAAACGTTGGCGGATATTATGTTTTGTTAGGATCGTTGTATGAATGAAATTATTTATTTTTAAAAATACGGGTCGTAATATAACAATTCATTTTATAAATGACGTATTTGTAAGATCGTTATACGAGTTAAATTGATTATATTAAAATTCGTTGCCGCCGAAACTCATTTCCGATAAAACAATGTTTTAAATTTAATAAAATAAAATAATAAATGTCAAGGGCAAACTTGAAAAGAAAAATAAAACAGGGAACGTAACAAGTAAAATAGGGGGCGTGATATAGCATATCTCAGTAGGAATTGCTACCAATATTTAAACTTGGGATCTTAGGGTCAAGGCTTGGTACCATCTTAAAAATTAGAAAACCATATACGAAGTATTTAATATATTTAAGTGATTTGTCTTGAAGAATATATATATATATATATATATATATATATATATATATATATATATATGGAATAATCTAATCCCTATTATACTAAAAGAATAAGTCTATCCATTAATTTCCCTCCAAAATGCACACATACTAAATAAGGAAACAATATAATATCTCATTATGATATAATATTTCCACTAATATATAGTTTTTTCATTAAATTGATTGTTTTCATTAAACTAAAACTATAGTTTTTTCATTAAAATGATATAAAAGACCATCGTTTCATTAAACTATAAACTATACGTACAAAACAAATTTATAAACCGTTATTACTAGCTTCATAACAAAAAAAAATAGTTAAATTAATTTGTAAAATTTATGAAATAATACAATTTGATTCATGTTAAAAAACTGTTTTCATTAATATCAAATGATATCAATAGTTGTTTGATTAGTTTTACGTTTTCAAATATCTTTCTCAACCCAAAATGTAATTAAGGATGAGAAATTTTGATGTAATCTCATATTTACTTTCATATCTACTTTATACTAAAGCAGAAACATTTAGATTGTTACTTTATACTAAAGCGGAAACATTTAGATTGTTTCTATTGGCTGCTCAGTTTCAGGAAGAAAAAAGAAAAATGGGCCCCACGTGCACAACAAAACAGTAATTACTTTCTCTCCTAATAGTATCATATTTCATAAAGTGATTCCAATACAATATGTGAATTGCTCCTTTATTAACTTGATTTGTATATGGGGTATAATTATATAGTAATTATTATAATTACAATGTAAAAAACTAAACTATTAAAATTTAAAAAAATCCAATCTGCACTGTATACAACCACGAAAAATATTATTTAAAGACACTAGAAAAAAATTAAAGGGTGCAAAATATTCATATTATTTAATTATAAAAAGAATAAATAAATTATTGGAATCAAAATACTTTGATTACGGTCGAAATGCTTCATTAATATAAAAAAAAATCTATTATTAATAGTTAAAATGGAATAAATATTTTATAAAAAAATTCAGAAACATCGTTAATGATAAATCAGTTGAAAAAAATTATGAGAAATAATTAAATTAATTATATAGATCAAAATCTTCTTTATATAAAACCAAAAACAATTAAATGATTTCTACTGGTTCCTGGTTTTCAGGAATTAAAAAGGGCAATTTTCTTTTCTCCTATGTGGGGAACCCCACTACTTTGACCAGATTTAATTAATACTCTTTACTCTCTAACTTTTACTCCTATTTAGTTAGTTCTATTAAAACAAAACCATATACACAAACCATACATTATACATTTAGGTTGCGTAAATATTACTAATGCAAATTCCTACAATATCAACATCCAAAAATTACAAAAACTATATTAAAGTACTATAAAAATTCATATTAAAGATTCCTTATACAATACGAACAACCAAAATTTTAAGAAAAAATAACAATTGTAATTGATACAAAAATTCAATGAATTAATAAATCAATAAATAAAATAAGATCTTGCAAATTTAATACAAGAATACATAAACTACTCCATATATAGAAAAGAAATTGGATAAATTATATAGTTTATAAAATCGAATGGTACCCTGAAAGAAAACAAAACACAAAAATATTTTATGAATTAATTAAAATAAAAAGCACATATGAATATATAAGAAATGGAAAATATATTTGAAAAAAATCGGTAAAATAAAACAAGTTGGAAAAATAAAACATTTATTCATTTAGGATACTAGCATTTACTATATGAATATTGATTAAGTTAAAAAATATGAAGGTGGTGATATTTATATGCTCATGTATGTGATGTATTCGATAATAACACATGTTATTATGACCCGTGCATTTTTTGCAGGGGTTTAAAACTAGTTTGGATGTAATCCACTATTTAAGATATACCACTAGGATTTTTGAGGATTGAAATTTTGCTCCGAAAGATAAATCGTAACTAAAACATATGGTAAAATTATTATTTTGTGTGAAAAATTATTTTCATTAAGATCTACCTTTCATGTCATTACTTAAATATCTTTATTATTTTGTTATTTTTATTTATTTTTCTCAAATCAAAATATGATAAATATTTAAATAACAAATTTACAATTAAAAATAAAAAATAATATCAAAGATAAAACTCTATAAATACCGTATATTGCACATGAGCTATACTTGTTTCCTAACACGTCCCGTAAGACGTATGTGTGTTAGTAAATCCGATCTTGGAAACAAGTTGAACGTTGGTTTTGTTGTTTGGACCATATTATTAAACCATCTTTTGACTGGGTTTGAATACGTTTAATTTGTAATATACCATATGTCTCATTTATTCATTTATTTATTTATTTATTTTTGATTAAAGTATCACTCACAAAAAAAGATAAATAAATAATTGCGAACAAAAATGGTACTTTTGAAGCAAAATCTGCCTTATTAAGATTTGGTCCTAATTTAAGTCCAATTCCAATTTAAGTTTCGACTGGTATCATAAAATATGTGTACGAGTCTTTAGAGTTTTGGTGCCCTCGGTGCATCCAAATTAGACATGAGAAAAAGGGCTGGTCAGCCCGGCCCGGTCCAGCCCGCTCCCGCCCCCGGCCGAGCCCAGCCCGGCCAACCCTTTTTAGAGAAACAAACAAAACAATACAGGCCCGCCTCGGGCCCGGGTTACTCCCCTAGTAGCCTGGCCCGCCCTCCCACACGGGCCTGGCTCAAGTCAGACAAGGTGAGCCCGCCTCGGCCCGACCCGACCCGAACCGGGCCGACTCCATGACTACATCGAATACACAAAAAGAATCATACCAATAATGATATCTTAACCCATCAACCATCATATATTAATACAACAACTCGTAAATGAATTGAATTAAATGATCGACCACATAATGATATTCATCACCTCCTAGCCTATATAAGAAGATGGTGGGTAAGATCATCAAATATAGAGTTAAATACCTTCAACTCGAAAGGTCAATAACCATGTCGAAGACTAACCTTAACCTTTTCTTCATCATTTTCATTCTGCTCTTCTCTTATGGTAAATGACCAGCCATTTTGTTATATCATTATTTTTTCATTTAACATAATTACTTATAGTAGTATACAACTATACGTATATTCACGCATCATTTTATTACGTAGTTACATTCAGGATGCATGGTTTTGACGGGTTAAATGTGGTTATCGCCTCCATGTCCTTCTTTATCCTTATGCTTTCCTTTCGTTATCCTTCCTTATATAAAAACAATAGGTCTAATTTCAAACAGTTATTTCCGTCTAAAACCTTTAGACGGGTCATATGCGACCATTTTATGGTCATGTGTAACTTAAAAATGTGAACATTTACACTTACCATAAAATAGTGACAATTATCTGCCTGAAGGTTTCAGACAGAAATGACCGTTTGACACGAGAATTTGCGATATAAAAAAGAGAATGGTTGGAAATGATGCATGACTTTGCGTTACTTAGCCTATTCCAAGAATGCCCTTCACTCATAAGCCTATTCCCAAACTGCCCTTCACTCTTATAGCTATTTACTTATGTGATTATGTCCATTCTTATTTCATTATATATTATTTTTTCGTGTTTGGTCATTAGTTAAAATAACTCCTTTATAGTAAGATTATCTTATAACATAAATCCAAAAAAAAGAAACATCTTATAGTCTATAGATCATTTTATACACTCCCTCCGTCCCGGTCATTTGTTTATCATTTTCATTTTAGCATGTCTCATTCATTTGTTTAATTTTTTATATTAAGATGATAGTCTTTGAGTAAATTGATCATTCAATGACACTATTGTCCACTTGTCATCCACCAAGTACAGTCACAAGTGATCCCCTATCATCTCCTTTATAATTGTGTCAAAAATAAAGGTATAAAAATGACCAGAACGGAGGGAGTACGATTTAACTTGATGCCTAGGATTTGTATAGTCTTAGTATGTATGTATAGAGAGATTTTTTCTTTTAATTAAGAGAGAGAAATATATAGGAATACACAGAGTAAGTTATACTCCCTCCGTCTTGATAATTTGTTTACCATTTTTATTTTAGGGTGTCTCATTGATTTGTTTACGTTTATATATTAGGAATGTAATCTATGAGTAATTTGATCACCCAAATAGGACTATTGTCCACATGTCATCCACCAAGTACCACCACAAATGATACCCTACCATTTCCTTAATAGTTATGTCAAAAACAAAGGTAAACAAATGATCGGAGGACGGAGGGAGTAATATTTTAGGCCATGATTACAACAAACACTAGTTATACACTTAAACCTCGTATTGTCTTACTTACATTGTTTGTGTATAAGAAGTAACTTAAACTAATATTTCCACCATTGTTAATGATCACTACCTTTGCTAATTAGATTGAAGTAATTTTGTAACAGGCAATGCATTCCCGTTTTTTAAGAAAAAAAAAGCGTGCGCGTATTTGGAATCGAAGTTTGCTAAAGGATTATGCACGCTCGAGCTTTGTAGAATATCTTGCCTCCAAAATGAAAATTTGCCAAAGAATTATAAATTTGAGAATGGAGGTTGTCGGTATGATGGTTTTCAGGATCGATGCTGCTGTAAATATAAGTGAAATTTTAGTTAGCCACTAATTTCCCGTAAACTTGTGGTTAATCTGAATAATAGATGCAATTAATAATAATAATAATAATAATAATAATAATAATAATAATAATAATAATAATAATAATAATAATAATAATAATACTCCCTCTGTCTCAATTATTTGTTTGTCTTTGATTAAAATACTTCTTACAAAGAATATAAAAGGCAAATAAATGAATGGAACGGAGAAAGTAATAACTTTCTAATAATTTCAGTAAATAAGAGTTATTATATGAAATAAAATTCATATATATGTATACTCATCTCATCTCATATGTGTTTTTTTTGTTTTTGAAAGAATCTCACATGTGTTCGTTTGAGTAACTAAACTTTGCGATACCATTGATAACATAAAGATAAATAAGTTGCTAAAAGCCTAAAATGGTCATTGAGATTATAAAAGAGTTATGTTACCAAGGTAAAGTGGTTTCACAAGATCACAAGTGTTCATAATATTATTTTATACTTCCTCCATTCTCCTATGATATACCCATTTTATTAAAATATATCTCACATATATTCACAAAATGGGGTACATCATATGAGAATGGAGGAAGTAATAGAGTTAGCTTAAAGCCAAGGACCTATACTATCGTTTGTTTTCCAGATAAGAACCTCAACTATAAAACTTTACAATTAAGGGACTCAATTATAACACCGTTAACTTTTTCTAGGTTACGTAAACATGCCAAAAATAATGAGTTATATTGATTGAACGACTTTATATTTCTAACTAATCTTAATGTAAGTTTCAAAGAATTTTGGTAAGAATAACAACTTGCAACATGGATTTTGGTAAGAATAACTAATTTTATTTCACCATAGGTCTTAATGAAGTTATTTTGAAAGACCTTGATTTGGACTTAAGCATAAGACAAGACGGTTGTGCTCTCGTGTTTGTTTAGTTCTCCCTTCCTATCCCTCATTTCACGGTCTTCATATTTTTACATACTACGGAGTACGGAGTATGTAACATTAAAATTCAACTCTCTCATCTCAATCTAAGTAATCTTATTTCCTAATGAAGTAAAGATAATCTTGCATATATGGAATAATAATTTTAAAACAAAGGCTCTGATGGAATCATTTATGCTCCGTTGGATTTTAGTTTTTCAAATTTTTATTTTTTTTAAGATAATACAATCTTAATAAATTCGCCGCCATTGATATCGTGCTCATAGAAAACCCAGATTCATTGTTGAGAACTACTCGTAATCGTTAAGAACTTGAGAAATTACTTGGAAACAAGTCAATAATAAAGTGAGCCATGTCCACTAGAAAAACTTTAGAGATTGATGAAACAAGGAGTAGGCCCTGAAAATAGGTATGGCAATGTCGTGTGTAAGTTGTGGGAGATAGAGATCAAAGATTGACAAGATTAACAAAATATTGTCAACTAATGGAAAATCATACGAAAAGTGGTTTTAGGTTCTTAACTGAATTTTTTCAAAGTTCAATCCCTTAACTGTAAAAAATGTCATAGTTTAGGTCCTTATGTTGCCATTAACTCTTTTATAATGTGATATTATTACACTGATATACGGAGTAGTCCTGGCAACGAGTCGTGCCATGCCTTGCTTCGGAACGGCCCTTCGTGCGTAGCTCAAGTTCAAGACTGGGCCATGCCCGATTTTCTGTGCCGTTATGTCGCGTCATGCTTGGCCCAGTTGGCAATCTCATGTCCGTGACCCGCTTTTTGGCTCGGGTTTTTTCGGGCTTTCTCGTACCTTGCCCAATTTTTCGTTCATGTTTTTTTTTGTGAGTTTGTGTATTAATAAGCGATTGAATAAGTTTAATTGAGAAAAATACAATTAATAAACACTTCAATTATTTTATTCATAAATGATGAAATGATGTTACAATTTTATATGGTTCTATTATAAATATTTCATTAATAAGAATAACTAGTAAAAAAACCAAAAGAGTTGTTACACTAAGTGACTAACGGCTCCGAAATGGCAAAAGCAACGATCTTATTACCGTTTTAGTCGGGCCGGGCCGTGCTCGGGCCAATTTTCGTGCCTCACCGTGTCGGGGGCTGTTGCCATGCCTGGCTAAAAGCCCGCTTAAGGCATGGTCGAGGCGTGCTCGGGTCGGCCCGATTTTCACCACTGGGCCGTATCGTGTCGTGCCGGATCCGTGCCTCCCGCTGGGGCTAGACCCAATTTGCCAAGACTAATACGAAATACTCTTAATTTGATATGTATGTTATTCCACTAATCAATCTCACCCTATATTTGGAGAAATAAAACAACTTGAAGTCGCAATTTAAAGATAAACTTTTATCTATTACTAATAACACACCTACCAAGCCCACAAAGAGTCGTTGCATATATCTCTATATATGGCATATTTCGATCCCTTCCCTTCATACACCATATAGATGTTGGTAATTATTTCCTTCCGTAATTACGTCATATATTTTCTCTGTATATATAGATGCAGTATGTAATAGCAAGAGGCAAGTTATATACAATACTTCAATACATTACCAGTATATCGATTCGTATTATGGTATCAGATGTAAGGTTTCTTTATTGAAATTCGAAACATCAATCAATATGCCGACTTCCGAAAAAGCCACAACCGAACCCAAAACGACCTCCTCATTTTCCATATTTCCAGTCGAAAATCCGGGAAGCAAAATCACCCAAGTTGTTTTCAATGGCACGAATTACGATGAATGGTCTCGTGACCTTCGTCTCGCTCTTCTTGCCAAAGGCAAGTTAGATTACATTGATGGCACCATCACTCGGCCTGCCACATCCGACCCCGACTACAAATCTTGGCGCTCTGCTAATGCGCTAGTCACGGCCTGGATCTTTAATTCCATGGAGAAAGATCTCAAGAACTCTACCTCTCTGCGGGACGACGCCACTCAACTTTGGAACGACATCAAACACCGCTTCACTCTGGTAAACGATGCTCAAATCTTTCAATTAGAATCTGACATTCTTGTCTGCAAACAGGGGCCCACCGAATACATCATGTGATATTATGGTCGGATTAAAAAGCTATGGGACGATTTGCTTATTAGCGATCTCGTTCCCGATTGCGGTTGCACACAGTGTCCGTGCAAATTGCTTTCTCTCCTGGATCGTCGTCATGAAAGGAAACGGGTACGCTATTTCCTTATGGGTCTTGATACTCCTTTTACTGTTTTTCGTTCTCATATTCCTGGGACCGACCCTCTTCCTAATATGAACCTGATCATAGCCGATTGTTGCAAGAGGAAGGTATGCGTATTACTCTTAATAATTCTCAACCCGACTCTCGCCCCGAACCTATGATTTATGCTGCTCATGCTACCCATGGGAACCGGCATACAGGGGGGTGTACCGGGATAACAGAGCCAACTCCTTTGCCTTGACTTACAAACCAGATCCGACTCATCCCACAAAACCCTCCTGTATTGCTTGTGGCCGGTCTGGTCAGACGTTCAAAACCTATTTTCGTGTCACCGGGAAATTTCCCGAGTGGTGGGGAGATAGACCTCGTGACTGTATTTATCTACCCCCTGATGCTACTGACATGAGTCAAGCTATTTTTGTCCCCTATGAACGTGGTAGAAACAGACGCTCTTCTACCCACGCCCCTCGTGTGCATATGGTAAGTCAGACCGTCACTAATGTTGCTTCGTCATCCGCCTCTTTAGCTGGCCTCGACAATATTGATTTGAACAGCCTTAACCCGACTGATCTTGCTGAACTCACTCGCCTATGGCAGTCTCACAAGTCGTCGACCTCGGATCGTCTTAACGGTAATGTACCCCTTTCTTCTTGGATAATTGATACCGGAGCCTCCCACCATAAGTTGGAATGTCTTTCTCATTTTTATAATATTCGTATCATATCCCCTTTATCTGTCGGCCTCCCTAATGGTGACCGTACCAGTGCCACCCAATGCGGTGACATTATTCTGTCCCCTCGTCTTGTTTTGAAAGATGTTTTGTATTCCCCTCACCTCCACTGTCATTTAATTTCAGCTTCGAGTCTTCTACTTGATGATTCATTAACAATACAATTTTCCTAACAATTGTGTTTAATTCAGGACCGTTCCTCGAAGATAGTGATTGGTGCGGGTGAACAACGTGAGGGACTTTATTATTTAAAAGGGGTCCGTACCAGCGAGGCAAAAGCTCTTATGGTGGATTCAATTGACAAAACCGAGCTTTGGCATCGAAGGTTGGGGCACCCATCCTCGAACATTAATAATTTTCTTTCTATTTTACGTCATAATAATTCTCTTACTTTATCTCCTTTTCATTGCAAGACTTGCGAAATTTGACTTCGTGCAAAACAAACTCGTACTAGTTTTCCTTTAAGTTCGAATAATGCTAAGTCTATTTTTGATCTTATTCATTGCGATATTTGGGGTTCGTATTCCGAAAATGGGTCGTGTGGCTCCCGCTATTTTTTAACTATTGTTGATGATTATTCTCGTTCCACCTGGATTTATTTGTTGCGCCACAAAAGTGAAACTCGTCAAAAGATTTTAAATTTTTTCGTTATGATTGATATGCAATTTGATAAGAAAATTAAGTGTTCACGAACCGACAATGGTACTGAATTTTCGTGTCTTATTCCTTTCCTTAATGACCATGGGGTCCTCTTTCAAACTTCTAATGTCGACACCCCTCAACAAAATGAGCGGGTTGAACGAAAACATCGTCATATATTAAATGTTGCTCGTGCTTTACTCTTTCAAGCTTCTTTACCAATTTTATTTTGGGGGGAATGTGTCTTGGCCGCCGTCTATTTAATTAATCGAACCCCATCGACCCTTCTTAATGGTAAGACTCCATACGAACTACTATTTAATAAAACTCCCCCGATGGATCACATGCGCATTTTCGGTTGTCTTTGTTACGCTAAAACTCTCAACCGTAGTTGCGATAAATTTGCCTCGAAAAGTCGTACATGTATTTTTATTGGTTACCCTTTTGGTAAGAAAAGGATGGCGTCTTTATGATCTCGATACGGGTTCTTATTTTGAGTCTCGCGATGTCGTCTTTGTCGAGCACACATTTCCTTATGAGTCTATTAATATTCATGATACTCCTAATGCCCCTACCTCTTTCAATAACGATTTTACACCAATCGACCAAGTTATTGTTCTCAATCAAACCCCCTCTTCTGCTCCTAATGAAATACCCATTGACACAGACCCTCAAATCCCCACAACTGACCTTGTCCACGACAACTCCCCTACACACACCTGACACTTTCCCTGCACTCGACGCCACCCCTGCTACACCACCCCGTACTTCCCCGTCCCCTCCGCCTATTGCAGCTGACCCTCCCCCTGCAACCACCGCTTTGGGACGTGGCCACCCCATCAAACTTCCTAATTCAAAACTCACGGATTTTGTGCTCACCTCGGATTATTCCTCACCGACCTTAGGTACTCGTTTTTCGATCTCTCACTTTGTCTCTTTCACATCTTTTTCTCGTAGCCATCATTTTTTTTATCGGCCATGACTAAAAATCACGAGCCTCGCACATTTAACGACGCTATGTAGGACGCTCATTGGAGGGACGCCATGGAACTCGAAATAGAGGCACTGGAGAAAAATAACACATGGACTCTTGAACAATTACCACCAAATAAAAAGGCAATTGGCTCTAAATGGGTATTCAAAATAAAATACAACGCCGATGGAACGATTGAACGGTATAAAGCCCGTTTAGTTGTTATGGGTAATCGACAGGTAGACGGAGTCGACTACAACGAAACTTTCGAACCTACGGTTAAACTTGTGACCGTCCGAACTTTACTTGCTCTCGTTGCGGCCAAAAATTGGGAACTCCACCAAATGGATGTTCACAATGCCTTTCTCCATGGCGACCTTGTGGAGGAAGTCTTTATGAGGCCACCAAAACGATTGAACGGTATAAAGCCCGTTTATTTGTTATCCACCGACGACAAGGTTTGTTGTCTACGCAAAATCCCTATACGGTCTCAAACATGCGCCTCGGTGTTGGTATGCCAAGCTTGCCGCCGCCCTTACCCAATATGGTTTCCGCCAATGCCCGTACGATCACTCACTCTTCTCCCTCGTCAAAACCAACACAGCTGTCCCATGTTCTTATCTAAGTTGATGATTTGGTAATTTGTGGAAACAATTCCCACTTAATTCAACAATTCAAGACATATCTTTCTACCTGTTTCCACATGAAGGACCTCGGCGCCCTCAAATACTTTCTTGGGCTCGAAATTGCACGTAACCCATCTGGCATTTTCATCTCTCAACGAAAATATGCACTCGACATACTAAACGAAACTGGTCTCCTTGGTTCTCGACCCACCTATGTTCCAATGGAGCCTAACCACCGTTTGGGATTATCTCCCAATCGTACCATCGCTTAGTCGGGCGTCTTGTCTACCTTACCATTACTTGACCCGAGCTCCTATACTCCGTACACATCATAGCCTAATTCATGCACGCCCCTACCACCGAACACTGGCAAGCAGCCCTCCAAGTCATTCGTCACATCAAGAATTGTCCAGGCCAAAGGATTTTTCTTCGGTCTGATTATGATCTCACCTTGCATGCTTACTGCGATGCCGACTATGCCAGCTGCCCTACCACTCGTCGGTCACTCACGGCCTACCTTGTGTTCCTTGGCTCGTCTCCCATTTCTTGGAAGACCAAGAAACAGTCCACTGTTTCACAATCCTCCGCCGAAGCGGAATATCGCGCGATGGCATATACCACGTGTGAACTCAAGTGGCTCAAAGGCCTTCTTGGTTTTCTCGGGACACCTCACCCAACTCCTATTACTCTTTCTTGTGATAGTCAGTCGGCACTTTACATTGCAAGGAATTAGGTCTTTCACGAACGCACTAAACACATCGAAGTTGACTGTCATTTCATCCGTGACGAGATTCAAAAAGGTATCATTGCACCCAGCTATGTTCACACTAAGAATCAACTTGCCGACATATTTACGAAGGCCCTCGGACGCGCTTCCTTTACCGACCTATTGTCCAAGTTGGGCGTTTCAAACCTCCACGCTCCAACTTGGGGGGGGGGGGGGGGGGA
>JAIUZE010046315.1:0-37157 GCA_022085475.1 Heliosperma pusillum
TAGTTTGTGGCCACCTAGGGATTCGTGCTCCTAGGTCTTTCGTGAAGCTGGAATCCGGCCTCCATAGGTTGTTTCCTGCCTTAGTTTACCTAATCTATGATTCTAGCTATATCTTTTACCAACATTTTTGAGATAAAAGATAACTAATATTTCTATAAGATAAACCAAATAATATTTTGAGATAAAGATATTTCTATAAGATAAGCAAATATTATTTTATGATAAGATAAGTATCTTTATTAAATATTATACTAGGGTTTTAGATCTATTATGATTCTACTACTATAAATACTCATTCACATACAAATTGTAATATACACGAAATACACATACTTTACACGGCTATTTATTTTACTTGTGTTGATTTTCCAAAATCATTTTAAAGCAAACCTTTGAGCAAATATTTATTATTTTTAGAGTTTGTTTTTAAAAGAGTTGTGCATAAATTATTATCAATCGCTTGAGTTAAATACGTTATTGGAATCTAGTACACCTCATTTATAAGCTTACAATTCTTTAACAGGGATTTGTTGAGTTATATTGTACCTTTCTTATTAGCGTAAGATAGTATAGAGTATTTAGCGATACTCACCTTGAGTTATAAGCATAGTGTTGATTATACGAGTGGGTTGATAATTTTTGTAATCCGTAGAAAGGTACTAAGAATTATTAATAGAGAATAGTGGACGTAGGTTTCAACGTGTGAAACTGAACCACTTCAAAAATCGTGTGCCTCTCTCTTATCTCTTTACTTTTCGTTTATTTCGTTATTTGCGCTTACTTTGATTAATTAATTAGTTGATTTTAATTCATAAGATCAAATAATTAATTACATATCATATAAATCGAAAAAGTGGGGCTAGTTTTTAATACTCAATTCACCCCCCCTCTTTCGTATTCGATCAATAGACTCTACCATTGGTATCAGAGCCTCGTGTTCTTGATTGCCTTACAGCAAGGAGTCTGATCCATTTATCCTTTTTATTTTTATTTATTTTTCCGCTGCCATTTAATTTTAATTTAAATCGGATTCCCAAACATCTGAAGTGTCCCGTATTCGATGGGAAGAACTACAGTTTAAAATGGAAAATATGAATGACCCATTTCATAAGGGTAACGATTGGGAGCGTTGGTAATCATTAGAATGGTCGTAATACGAATCATGCTTGGAACTGCCAGTGGCAATTCTATCAAAAGAAAGAAGATGCTAATGTTGAGGCCAGATTATAAGGAAAGCTGAGAAAAATTCAAAGGCTATTAGTCTGTTGCAAAACGGCATGACCCATACTGAATTTGATCGTTTCTCATCTAGTTCTACTGCCAAGGCAATATGGGATGGTCTTGAGTTAGCTTATGAGGGGACAACTGTTGTCAAAAAGCAACGTATTGCACTACTTATGCGAAAATACGAACTGTTCTCCATGGAACAAAATGAATCGCTTAACAGCATGTCCACTCGCTTCTCTAGTATCATTAATGAATTGAAAAATCTTGGAAAAACTTTTGACTCCGAGGAAATTGCCAGGAAGATTCTTAGAAGTCTATCTAAACGATGGAGACCTAAGGTGACGGTAATTGAGGAATGTAAAGACCTATCTGACCTATCTTATCAAGAGCTACTTGGAACCCTAATGGCTCATGAGATTACTCTTGATGAAGATGCGGCAAATGATAGTAATAGCAAGAAGGTGGCCTTACAGGCCGAATCTAGTGAAAGACAAGATTCGGATCTTGAAGATGAAACAGTGTTATTTGCTAGACGTTTTAAGAAAAAGTTCTTTAATAAACCACAAGGGAAAACGTTTAACAATAATACCAACAAATCTTACAAGAAGCCAATTGAGTCAAAAGGGTCTCTTTCAAGTCGTGGTTGCTTCAAATGTGGGGATAAGGATCACATGATCAAAGACTGCCCCACATGGAAGAAAATCAAAGACAAAAATCAACGAGACAAAACCAAGAAGGAATTCAAGCAAGTAATGATGGCTTATTGCTGGGGAGATCTCGACACAGAGGACGACGAGTCAGAGGAAGAGGAAGTCGCCAACTTGTTTCTAAGCAACGTCAGTCTTGACCTAATTTCTGACAGTGACAATGAAAGCGAATCCGAGATGTGCCTTGTTGGCAACTCAGATTCAGAACCAGATTCAGAAGATGACGAAGAGGTTAGTCATCTTGAACTTAAAAAACAAGTTAAGAATTTATCTAAGAAGTCTTTAATTAAGTATTTTGAAGAAGCCTTAGATCATTGTCATGAGCAGAGTCTAGAATTGAAAGATCTTAAAGAACAAGTTCTTGACATTGCTGAGGAAAACCAACTTCTTAAGGCCAAAGCTAAAAAGCTCAAGTCTAAAGTTATGGCAACTTCAGCTATAACTTCAGACAAGACAAATGTTGAGAAAGAAGCTCTCGAGTCTAAAGTTATAGCTAATGAAGCTATAATCTCAGAGTTGAAGCTCAACATTAAGCACCTTCAAGCCAAAGTTATGGCTAATGAAGCTATAACTTTAGAATTGAAGAAAGTCAATGAGCGTTTACAATCTGAGGCTAAGGCAAAGGAAGTTGTTATCCTTGATCACGAGAAAGTAAACTCTTTTCTTTCTCAGCAATTGAAAGAATTGAAGGCTGAATTCTCCCAAGCCAAAAGTCAACATAATGAGGAGAAACTTATCTTGAATAAACGTTTCAATGATTTTCGTGAAAATTTCAAAAATAACAATCCCTCCAAAGACTCGAATGTAGATCATTCGTCGTGTGAAAAAGAAATTCAGTCTTTGAAGGAATTGCTCCTACATGCACGAAAAGTTCATGATAAGTGGGAAGGAAGTCAGAAGGTCTTAGACTTCCTTACCGAACAGTCTAATAATAACATGAAGATGGGTTTAGGTCATGAATGCTATAGTCGTAGAGACCATGATAAGTGCAAATCCACTCCTTCTGACCGTGATTTTAGAAGAAGGAAGTACGTCAATCTTTCAGAATATCTGATTTGCAATTATTGTGGTCACAACGGTCATGTTAAAGATAATTGTGTTAAATATGTTAATGACAACAAAAATCAAACTGATTTTGTGAAAGAACATGACGTGTCTAGTGTCAATGAGTCTGAACCTGAATCTCAACGTGATGAGATTAGAAACAATGAGTTCAGGTGGTTTTATGACATGGCTTTCGATTACACATCTGTACCTTCAAAATCTAAACCTAATGTGAATCAGAAGCAGTCATTTAAACCTAATGTGCGTCGCAACTATAACAAACCTGTTAATAAACCTAGCAAACCCTATCCTAAGAAGAAAAGAATTGTTAAACAGGTATGGGTTAGGAAGGATCAAATACATAGAGTCACTAACCACAAAGGACCCAACTTAGCGTGGGTACCTAAAAGCTGTATTTGATTCTCTTGCAGATAATAGTGAAAGAAAACAATCTATGGTATCTCGACAGTGGATGTTCGAGACACATGACTGGAAACAAGAATCTTTTTCTTTCACTAGAGCCCTTCAACGGTGGCAAGGTCACCTTCGGAGACAATAAGAAGGGCAACATAATTGGTGTAGGTAAGATTGGTATATCTTCTTCACATGCTATCAATAACGTATATCTGGTAGATGGCCTTAAGCATAACTTGCTAAGTATCTCTCAACTATGTGACAAAGGCAACAAAGTCGTTTTCATTCAAATGTTTGTCGTATCATAGTTGAAGGTACTAGTAACGTTATCTTAGAAGGCTTACGTAAACGGAACGTGTATATGATTGATTTAAACAAAGTCACTACAATTTCCTTTACGTGCATGAAAGTCACTGTGGATGATTCATGCTTGTGGCACAAGAGGTTTGCACACATCAGTCCAACGATTTTAAAGAAACTCAAGTCTTGGGATGTAGTTGAGGGTCTACCCTCAATCAAATTCGAACAAGAAAAGATGTGTGACTCATGTGCCCGTTGTAAACAAGTTAGATCTTCATTCAAACCGAAACGAGTAGTAAGTACAGATCGTCCACTTGAGTTGGTACACATGGATTTGTGTGGACCTATGAAAGTTAGAAGCCGCGATGGATCAAGGTACGTATTCGTCCTAGTCGACGACTACTCCAGGTATGTATGGCCTATCTTTCTATTTACTAAAGATGAAACTTTCGATGAGTTTGTAGTACTAATGAAGCTCCCCCAAAACAAGTATGATAAAAAGTTAGTTTCCATTCGTACGGATCATGGCACCGAATTTGATAATCAAGCTTTTATAGAATATTGTAGGGAGAATGGTGTATGACATAACTTTTCTGCACCACGAACCCCACAACAAAATGGTGTCGTGGAACGTATGAATAGAACATTAGAGGACATGGCCCGCACTATGCTTTTGTGTAGTGGCCTTCCTAAGAGCTTTTTGGCAGAAGCCATAAGTACTGCATGCTATGTGCACAATAGAGCTATGATTAGACCAATTCTCAAAAAGACTCCCTATGAACTTTTAAGAGGGAGAAAACCCAATATAGCTCACCTTCGTTGCTTCGGGAGTAAATGTTTTGTCCATAATAATGAAAAAAGTAATTTGAGCAAATTTGATCCACGAAGTGACGAAGCTGTGTTTGTTGGCTATTCTAATCATAGTAAAGCTTTTAAAGTTTTTAACAAAAGAACGTTGTGCATAGAAGAAAGTGTTCATGTTGTATTTGATGAAGATAATGTGCTTGAACAAGTTGAACAGAATGAAGAGGAAGACATGAATGATCCAGACTTTCGCCTCTCCAGAGATGACGTGCAAGAAAATAATGAAGAAGTTATTGAAGGAATCAATGATGAACTTGATAAATCCGCAAATGATCTTGAACAGAGAACTGAGACAATTGTTGATGATACGAATGTCTCTTCTCAAAACAAGGAAAAGGAAACTGAAGTTATAGCTGATGATGCTATAACTTTGAACCAAAACCAAGATGGTGTAACTGAAGTTGTACCAACTTCAGCTATAACCCCAGAGTCCAACTCAGGGGGAACCAATCTTGATTCTGGATCATTTGAGGAAAATGAAAGTTCATCAGATGATGATGAGCCTAGGAACTCTAAGAAATGGAAATATAAGAGTTCTCATCCTATGGATAGTATCCTAGGAAGTTTGAATAAGGGAGTTCAAACGAGGCGAACATTAAATAACTTTTGTTCATTCTATTCTTTTCTGTCTACCATAGAGCCTACCAACATAAAGAAAGCTCTTGCAGAATCCGACTGGATTGTGGCTATGCAAGAGGAGCTTCAACAGTTCGAACGCAATAAAGTATGGCACCTTGTGCCACGACCCTCTAATCGAACTGTGATTGGTACTCGATGGGTATTCAGAAATAAATTGGATGATTCAGGAGTTATAGTTCGTAACAAGGCTCGATTGGTCGTTCAAGGTTATAATCAACAAGAAGGAATTGATTATGACGAGACATTCGCACCAGTAGCAAGACTTGAAGCTATTCGCTTGCTCATCGCCTTCGCAGCTCATAAAGGAATGAAGTTGTTTCAAATGGACGTTAAGACTGCATTTCTTAACGGTTATTTGGAAGAAGAGGTTTTTGTTGAACAACCTCCTAGATTTTGGAATAGCAAGTTTCAAAACCATGTTTTTGAACTCGATAAAGCTTTATATGGTTTGAAACAAGCGCCTAGGGCTTGGTACGACAGATTATCTAAATTTTTATTACAAAACAATTTTAAAAGAGGATCTGTCGACAAAACCCTATTTCTAAAATACGAGGGTTCTGATTTACTTGTTGCTCAAATTTATGTAGACGATATTATTTTTGGTTCTACTAACAATAAATTGTGCAAGTACTTTTCAGATCTTATGACCTCTGAATTTGAAATGAGCATGATGGGAGAATTGAAATTCTTCCTAGAATTGCAGATTCAACAAACCAAAGAAGGCATAAAGATTCACCAACAAAAATATGTCAAGGAGCTAATCAGAAAATTTGGTATGGAGAACGCTCATCCAATGGACACACCTATGGTAACTGACAAAAAGTTGACCTTAGACGAAAATGGTAAGTCCGTAGACGAGACTACATATCGAGGTATGATGGTTCTTTATTATATTTAACTGCAAGTAGACCTGACATTATGTTCAGCGTATGTGTCTGTGCTAGATTTCAATCATGTCCTAAGGAATCACATATGATTGCAGTTAAACGTATCTTGAGATATTTAATTGGTACATCTAATTTATATTTGTGGTATCCACTTGAGTGTAATTTCGATCTAGTAGGATATTCAGATGCAGATTATGCGGGATGTTCTTTAGATAGAAAAAGTACCTCTGGATTCGCTACTTTTGTTGGACCTTGCATAATTACTTGGGGCTCAAAGAAGCAAAATTCGGTTGCGTTGTCTACTGGAGAAGCCGAATATATCGCTGCAGGATTGGTATGTTCTCAACTACTTTGGTTAAAGCAACAACTATGTGATTATGGTGTTAATGTTGGTTGTATGCCTGTTTTCTGTGATAATACGAGTGCTATTATTATTTCTAAGAACCCAGCTCAACATTCTCGTACTAAGCATATAGACATTAGACATCATTTTTTGCGTGACCATGTAGAAAAGGGCAACATTAAACTCGAATTTTGTAGTACTGACAATCAATGGCCTGACATTTTAACAAAGGCGTTAGCGAGAAGACGTTTTGAGATTTTGCGGTTGGAAATTGGTTTAATCGGTAGCAAATAAATTCATCTTATTTATTTTGTGAACCTGCGTGACTGGCTAGAATAAGACGAGATTATATGACTGTGTCCGCATATTTCATTGCTAGTATATTTGTGTTTAATATAATATATTTTACGTGAGTATCTTGCATATTGAGTGTTTTATGGAAATTGAATTATGAACCACATATTTGCCAAAAACCTATCTTATTCACTTTCCAAAATTGAGCAAAATTCTACCCATGTATTTCATGTTAGCCGAAATTCTCAAATAAAATCACCTTACCATATCTTCTTATTTACCAAATTCTATCCTTACCATATCCCCAAAATTAATTACCTAAGATTCCTTTTCCTACCCAAATTCAAAAACAAAACAAAAAAAAAAGAAAAAAAGAGGAAGAGTAGGACGGCACCTCACGTGCACTCCTACAAAAACACAAACACCTTGTATGTCTACCAATCCATCACTACAACGCACCCAACTATTACCCAAACTCCAAAACCCAAACCGAGTCGGGTTCGGTGCTTGAACGTACAAAAGGCGTCGATTAATAAAAAAAAAAAAAAAAAAAAAAGGTACAAGAGGGTGTTAGTGAAGAAATAAAAAAAAAAAAAAAATGGTTCGGTTGTTGTGAACCGAATGTGGCTGATTTTTCGGGGCTTGAATCGAAATTGGATGTGTTTATGGGAAAAGTAATGGAGCGCCTTGATGCGCAAGATAAGAAAATTGTTGCGGTTGTTGAAAAAAAAAAAAAAAATGTAAAAATCGTGGCTATGGGGAACACTAGCTCTACCCGTGACCATGTCGGTTCGGGTGTGAGTAGTGAGTTGAGGTCTTGGATGACGGGTGTTGATGATTGCCTAGCAAAATTAGAGAGGAATATTGCCGATATTCGACAAGAGATGTATAGGCAAAGGGATCGGATGCAATTCTTGGTGAGCCAAGGAGGTGCATTGGTGAAAAGCGGTTCGGAAATGCGTGAGGGGATGCACACTACTTGATGCGACGGAGGCTCTTTCTTTGAAGGTTCGAAACTTCGATGTTTGTTTCACCGCCCAAGCTACTCATGTGTCGACGTGCCTTGATCGTCTTTCTACTCTCGAGTACCGCACCCGACCCGATTACATTAATCCCAACATCATCCAACAACCCACAAAACCTTGATCTTCTTACCTTAGCTTGTTTTGTTTCTTAAACTACTAATCCATTCGGCCCATTTGGCACTAATACTTCTTATTGTGGTTTGTAGTTTAAATTGACATTTTATATTTGATTTTGCTTGATATATATCGTTTAGTATTGCGTATTTTGCATATCTATTTCTTGCTTTGACATGTGTTATTCTAGTCGTTTCATGTCTTTGTTCTTGTCTTTTCAATGATGCCAAGAGGGGGAAGAAATGATATGATTTGAGTCTTTGCTTAAGCTTGCTCCTTGTCAAGACTCATTATCTCTTAAATTCTCTCAAGCTATAACTTTGGCTAAGTTGTTTTGTTCTTGCGATCAAAGTTGCTATAACTTTAGAGTGCTTTGTTGAGGGGGAACCATACTTAGTCACATTGTTAAGAAGAAATCTTGAGGAAATCATATGAGACTTGTCATCATCAAAAAGGGGGAATTTGTTGGACCAATTCATAGTTTTGATAATGACATGTGTTTACGTAATAATATGTTTTACTCGATATATCATATGCGTGTAATTGTGTGCTTTAGTCTTATTATAGCTAGCAACAAGTATGAGAAGAAAGATCAAAGTTAGGCATAACTTTGATAAAGTCTGTGAGACAAAGTTATAACAACTTCAGGAATAACTTTGGAAGTGAACATGGAAGTTATAACTAACCAGGCATAACTTTAAGGAAAATCGCTTCAAACAAGATCTACATCAAACTACACAAGACTCGAGATGGAGGGTCTTTGTGATCAAGATGAAGAGATGATTCGTATACTGAAGATCTTTGTGAAGATTAGATAGTATAGGTCGTCATTCGGTAACTATTCCATTCGAGAGATTTTACGTTCAAAAGTTATAGCTTTAGTCTATGATTTTGGATGATAAAATATTGATGCATGATTTTGGAAATAAAATGTTTTGAAATGTTTTCAAAAGTGAAAGAGTATTTTTTATATTTATCAAATATTTTAATAGAGAATATATTCATGAGATTCTATTGGTTAGTAATACAACTTATGGGTTGTCATGCTACCTAGGGTTTCTAATATATTCTATCTCAATTTTTTGTTAACCTAATTAGCCCACCTAGTGGTTGAGCCATCTAGGGTTTCGTGAAACCTAGTTTGTGCCACCTAGGGATTCGTGCTCCTAGGGTTTCGTGAGCTAGGAATCCGGCCTCCATAGGTTGTTTCCTTAGTTTACCTAATCTAGGATTCTACTATATCTTTACAACAATATTTTGAGATATAAAGATAAATATATTTCTATAAGATAAACCAAATAATATTTTGAGATAAAGATATTTCTAAAAGATAAGCAAATATTATTTTATGATAAGACTAATATCTTTATTAAATAGTATACTAGGGTTTTAGATCTATTATGATTCTTCTACTATAAATCCTTATTCACATACAAATTGCAATTTGCACGACATACACACGAAACACAATACTTTACACGGCTATTATTTTACTTGTGTTGATTTTCCAAAATCGTTTTAAAGCAAACCTTTGAGCAAATATTTATTATTTTTAGAGTTTGTTTTTTAAAAGAGTCGTGCATCAATTATTATCAATCGCTTGAGTGAAATACGTTATTGGATAATAGTACATCATTATAAGCTTACAATTCTTTAACGGGAATTTGTGTGAGTTATATTGTACTTTCTTATTAGCGTAAGATAGTATAGAGTATTTAGCGATAACTCACCTTGAGTTGATAATCATATGTTTGCTTATACGAGTGGGTTGGGGGGGGTAATTTGTAATCCGTAGAAAGGTACTAAAAATTATTATCGAGAATGTGGACGTAGGTTTTCAACGTGTTAACCTGAACCACTTCAAAAATCGGTGCCGCTCTCTATGCTCTTTACTTTTTCGTTTATTTTCGTTATTTGCCCTTACTTTGATTAATTACTTAGTTGATTTTAATTCATAAGATCAAATAATTTAATTACATATCATATAAATCGAAAAAGTGGGGCATTTTTAATACTCAATTCCCCCCCCCCCCCCCCTCTTTCGTATTCGATAAATAGACTCTACATTGTTTGATCAAAAGGGGAAAGTTTGATATTGACATTTTAACTACTGCAAAAGGGTTGAATTCTGGACAGTTGGGTTTGTCCCTAAGCTAACTTTTTGTGTATGCATTTACTGAGGAAGAAATCCTGGACAAAGTTGTAGAGGACCCTCCCTAGGACTTAGGTTGATGGTTGGTTAGGCTTGTTTGAATGTGTGAGACCCCCATGGACCCTGTTTAGAAAGACTGTGACTGAGTGTTTGTGGCTGAGGGTTTTTAATGTTGTGTTGGGTTTGTTGTGCTGTTGGCTGTGGGTTGTTGTGGCTTAGTCTTGGAAAGTGGATGGATAGGCTTTGTTCTGGCTGGTGTGGTGTTGTCTTTGCTGGCCTGAAGTGGTGGCTACTTGGACTGAATAAGACATTGTCATAACTAGTCATGGTGTTGTCTGGATGGTTGTTGTTGCCTTGAATGATGTTGTTGTCTGGATGTTGTTGATGTTGAGTCTTGTCTTGAGCTTGTGCCTTTCCTTGATCAAGTACACCCGTTGCAACCTCCCTTTCTTGAAAAGGATTTGCCCTCAAATCTTCATCACCTTCTTCATCTGATTCACCATGGTAAGGGCTCAGGTCTCCAACATTGAAAGTACCATGGACACCATAGCTTCCTGGTAGATCCACTTTGTAAGCATTTGTGCCTATCTTCTCCAATATCTCAAATGGTCCATCAGCTCTTGGCATGAGCTTGTTTCTCCTCCTGTCTGGAAATCTCTCTTTTCTTAAATGCAACCATACAAGATCCCCTGCCTTGAACTCCCTTGCTTTCTTAGGCCCTTTGGACCTAGCCTTGTACAACTCATTGGACCTTTCAATCTGCTTCTTGACTTGCTCATGAATCTGTATCATTTGCTCAACTCTTTTCTTTGCATCATAGCTTGCTTTGCTCTCTTTGACTGGTGCTAGGTCTGTAGGCATGAGAGGATTAGTTCCATAAACTGTTTCAAAAGGACTTTTACCTGTAATGCTGGAGGGAGCTCTGTTGAAGGCAAACTCAGCTTGTGCCAGCCTGAGGTCCCAATCTTTTAATGACTTAGAAACAATGCTCCTTAAGATCTTTCCTAGTGTCCTTTGAGTGACTTCTGTCTGCCCATCAGTTTGGGGATGGTGAGAAGTACTAAACAATAGCCTGGTCTTCAATAGCTTCCACAAGGTTCTCCAGAAGTGACTCATGAATTTTGTGTCTCTATCTGAGACAATGCTCCTAGGTACCCCATGTAACTTAACAACCTCCCTAAAGTATAGTTCAGCTACCCCCAAAGCATCCTCAGTCTTCTTACAAGCAATGAAATGTGCCATTTTGCTGAATCTATCTACAACCACCATGATTGAATCCTTTCCCCTTTGAGTTCTTGGTAAGGCTACAATGAAGTCCATGCTGAGATCTTCTCATGGCTTGTTTGGTACTGGAAGTGATGTGTAAGGGCCAGCTTGAAAGTGTGCTTTGGCTAGTTGACAAGACCTGCATCTCTTGAGGGTATCTTGCACATCACTGAGCATCTTAGGCCAATAGAACTGATCTTGCAATATGTCATAGGTCTTCTGCACCCCAAAGTGACCATTAAGGCCATTGGAGTGAATCTCTTTGACCAGTAGTCCCCTATAAGGTCCCTTAGGCACACATAGTCTGTTTCCATAGAACAAGTAGCCTTCCTGAGCTGTGTACTTGCTCCCTTTCTTGACTTGCCCTTCCTGATACACCTCCCATTCATGCTTGAAGTCTGGGTCTTCCTGATAGAGCTCTTTCATGAATTCAAACCCCAACACCGTTTGTTCCATGAAGGTCAACATCACAGATCTTCTAGACAATGCATCAGCTACAACATTGTTCTTACCCTCTATGTACTTGCTGGAGAATGCGAAGGATTGCAAGAACTCTACCCATTTGGCATGCCTGGGGTTGAGTTTATGCTGTGCATTGATGTATTTGAGAGCCTCATGATCAGAATGAAGCACAAATGGCTTAGGCTTCAAGTAGTGTCCCCAATGGTTCAATGCTCTCACAATGGCATAGAACTCCTTGTCATATGTGGAGTAATTAAGCTTGGCCCCATTTAACTTCTCACTGAAGTATGCAACAGTTTCTTCTCTTGAGTAAGCACAGCTCCTATGCCAAGGCCACTGGCATCACACTCTACTTCAAAGAGTTTGTTAAAATCTGGTAGAACCAATATTGGAGATTTACACAATAGCTCCTTGATCAGGTTGAAGGACCTTTCAGCCTTCTCATTCCACTTGAACTCTCCCTTCTTCATGCACTCAGTAATAGGGGCCATGATTGAACTAAACCCTTGTATGAACCTCCTATAGAAAGAGGCTAACCCATGAAAGCTTCTAACATCAGTAACAGTTTGAGGAAGGGGCCATTCCTTGATTGCTTGCACTTTCTCAGGATCAACTGCTACTCCTTTCTTAGAGATGATGAACCCAAGGAAGTAAACCTCAGGCTGCATGAAGGTGCACTTCTCTAGTTTGCCAAACAACTTGTTCTCTCTTAGGACCTCAAACAAATACTTCAGATGCTGCAAATGTTCTCCCCTAGTTGAACTGTAAATAAGAATGTCATCAAAGTAAACCACCACACACTTGCCTAAGTAGGGCCTTAGGACCTCTGTCATCAACCTCATAAAGGTACTAGGGGAATTAGAAAACCCAAAAGGCATCACTAACCATTCATAGAGCCCATGTTTAGTCTTAAAAGTTGTCTTCCATTCATCCCCTGCTCTTATCCTCACTTGGTGATAGCCCTGCCTTAGATCAATCTTAGTGAATACTTGAGCCCCACTTAACTCATCCAGAATATCATTAAGTCTAGGTATGGGGAACCTATACTTGATGGTAATGTTGTTGATGGCCCTACTGTCAATGCACATACGCCAAGTCCCATCCTTCTTTGGCACAAGCAAGGCTGGTACAGCACAAGGGCTGAGGGATTCCCTGACATAGCCCTTGTTGAGAAGCTCACCTACTTGAAGTTGGAGCTCTTGTGTAGCCTTAGGATCACTCCTGTAAGCTGGCTTGTAGGGCAGGATAGCTCCAGGCACTAGGTCAATGTGGTGTTCTATTCCCCTAAGTGGTGGCAATCCACTAGGGAGCTCAGTAGGAAAGACATCACCATAACTTTCTAGGATAGACTTGACCTCTTCAGGGATATCAATCATGCTCATCCCAGTCTCTTTGGCAAGTAATATGTACACAGGTTGTAACTCACTTAGCTCTTGTACTAGTTCTGATTCACTTATCAACATGACTTCCTTGGAAGCCTCGCTCATGGGGTTTGGGTTGACCTTTAAAGCAGGTGGTAAAGGTGCCAATGTGATTTTCTTTTTCCCATACTTAAAAGTGTAGGTGTTGTCTCTCCCATGGTGAATGGCATCCCTATCAAACTCCCATGGCCTCCCAAGCAAGAGGTGACATGCATCCATAGGCAGAACATCACAAAGACTTTCATCCACATACCCTTTACCAATTGAGAAAAGTACAATACATTGTTTATCCACCTTGATCTCAGCCCCTTTGTTTAACCATCTGAGTTTGTAGGGTAGGGGGTGGTCCTTGGTGGGTAGAGCTAGTTTTTCTATCAGTGTTTTGGAGGCCACATTAGTGCAGCTTCCACCATCAATAATGAGGTTACACACTCTGCCCTTGATAGTACATCTGGTCCTAAAGATCTGGTGTCTTTGATCCTCTTCCAAAGGTTGGGGTTGAGTATGCATTACCCTCCATGTTACCAAACTTAACCCTGCATCAAGCTCTATCAATTCCTCACTAGTCTCTACCTCAGGCTCTTCCATCTCATCATCACAGACCAACACTTCATCATCTCCCCAATGAATTACTTCTAGGGTGCTCAGATCCCTTTTAGATGGACATTCTCTAGCAAAATGTCCACACCCTTGACATTGAAAACACTTTTTGAGAGGGGTAGTCTTCCTTTGGCCTGCCTCAACAGCCTTGCCTTTATCAAGGTTGAAAGGGGTCTTAATAGGAACCACTGGTTCTCCTATCTTGACTCCTACAAAAGGTTTGAAGGTGGGGGTTCTAGCAGGTGTCTTAGAAGCACTGGCATTTCCCTTCCCCAACTTTTCTACCCTCAAAGACAAGTTGACAGCTTCCTCAAAGGAGTATATACTTTGTAGCCTGACTTTACTAGCTATTCTCTCATCCAACCCTTCTAAGAACCTTGCTATCTTTTACTCAGACTTCTCAACAACCTCACATTGCAGTGTGAGTTGTTCAAAGTCCCTTAGATAAGACTCTACAAGTCTTTGGTCTTGCTTTAGGTGAGTAAGCTTAATGAACATGTCCTGAGTGTAGTCCCTAGAGACAAACTTAGCTCTCATTTTCTTTTTCAGTTTGAGCCATGACTTTACAGGTTCTTTCCCTTCCCTAACCCTCAAGGTTTTCATGTTTTCATACCAAAGTGAGGCATAGCCTTTTAGTTTCATGATAGCAACCTTAAAAGCCTTTCTATCAGTGTATCCTTTAAACTCAAAGACTCTTTCTACAGACCTTAGCCAATCTAGGAAATCATCAGGGTTCATGCTACCTAGAAAGTCAGGGATCTCTACCTTTATGTCTTTGTCCTGGTGTCTGAGAAGACTTTGATCTGAGCCATCTGAGTCTGACATTTCAAACTGATCTACAGGTTGTCTCCTCCTTCCTCCTCCATGTGGGAAAGGTGCTCCTCTTCCTCGACCTCTGCCTCCCCTTGTATCATTGTTCTGTTGGCCCTCAAGGAGTTCATTGACAGATCTAGAGACCTCCATTACAGTTCTGACAAGACCTTGAACTGTGTTTTCAAGACCTGTGATTCTCTCTTCACTCATGGTTGGATTTTGTATTTTTAATGTAGTTAGGTAAATGAACTCACAAACCAAAGCTCTGATAACCAATTTGCAATGAAACTATTCAGAAAGACAAGCTAAACAATGACAAATTGAACTAAGGTTAGACACTTTGAAATTGCTCTGTTTTGTTTGGACTGGAGGCTGAAAGAAAATAGATAGAACCTTAACCAAAGCACAAAGCCAATGGTTGAGGGTTGAACCTTGATCCCAGCACACAGCTAAGGGTCTAAGCTCACTTCCAAGCACAAAGCAAAGGAAGTTGTCTCAAGCACACAGCCAAGAGATATTAACAGAAACAAGGTTTCAGTTTTATGTTTTACTTCAAATCTACCTTTCATTCATTAGGAATAAGCCTTATATAGGCAATGAGATTACAACTTGCTCGTTCAATACATCCTAGGGCCACAATTGGCTTGCAAAGAAACAGAAATAACAGCTACATTGTTCAGAACTAAAGCAATAAAGTAGAAAAGCAGTTCTAATGAGACAATCTGCCTTAATTGGGTTGTTTAGGTTGAAACTGGTGGAGGAGTGGACTTTCAAGCTTGATTCTTGAGCTCAACTGAAGTGGGATGAATGCCAAAGGTCCTGCTAAAAGGCCCTCGAGCTTGTTTGATCAAAAGGGGAAAGTTTGATAGTGACATTTTAACTACTGCAAAAGGGTTGAATTCTGGACAGTTGGGTTTGTCCCTAAGCTAACTTTTTGTGTATGCATTTGCTGAGGAAGAAATCCTGGACAAAGTTGTAGAGGACCCTCCCTAGGACTTAGGTTGATGGTTGGTTAGGCTTGTTTGAATGTGTGAGACCCCCATGGACCCTGTTTAGAAAGACTGTGACTGACTGTTTGTGGCTGAGGGTTGTTAATGTTGTGTTGGGTTTGTTGTGCTGTTGGCTGTGGGTTGTTGTGGCTTAGTCTTGGAAAGTGGATGGATAGGCTTTGTTCTGGTTGGTGTGGTGTTGTCTTTGCTGGCCTGAAGTGGTGGCTACTTGGACTGAATAAGACATTGTCATAACTAGTCATGGTGTTGTCTGGATGGTTGTTGTTGCCTTGAATGATGTTGTTGTCTGGATGTTGTTGATGTTGAGTCTTGTCTTGAGCTTGTGCCTTTCCTTGATCATGTACTCCCGTTGCAGTAGCTATCCCCTTTGAATATGGGATACTTAGTATGTTTCCCGTCCATGTCTATAGGATCAACTCTTTGGTAATTAACCAATATCAAGAGCACAAGGCTCTGATACCAATTGAAGAGTCAAGGGCGAGATCACCTAAGAGGGGGAGGGGGTGAATTAGGTGTCTATTTAAAATTTTAAGCTTAATTAAAGCTTATTTAAAAACTTTATGATCACTAAGACACTACTTAGAAGAAAGGAGAAGTTGACACTTAGAACTAGAAATTTAGAAGTATTCAACAACGATTCAGCCAGTAAATGTCACAGTGGAATCAACAGTGAATTCTGAATGGAACGGAAATATTAAAAACGAAATAGACAAAACTCAAAGATGTTTTTTTAAATTGGTTCGGTCACTACTCCGCGACCTACATCCAACGTTATCTTATTAAACATATTTAAAGTAAACTCATACAAACAAAGACCCCGAATAATAAAACAACTCCCCAACCTACTGCGGTTGCTATTTGCTCAATGCTACTCCGCACCAAGACTTATGCTCAAAGCTACTCCGCTAAGAGACTTCCCCAACTCTTTCGAGTTGCTATTGCTCAAGACTACTCCGCCAAGAGACTTCCCCAACTCTTTCGAGTTGCTAGTTGCTCAAGATAACTCTATCTTAAGACTTGTTCTACTCGTTTGTTACAAGACTTGTGTTTCTCAAAATGTTCACAAAATGAACGGTGGAGAAAACAATTAAGTACTAACACGAGATCATCGAACACAATGCATGCTTTGTTGCAACGAACTAGCTCTTTGTAAAAGACTTAAGAAAAATATTTTGCAAAACAATTAAGTATGAAATGTTAAGTGATTTTTGCAAAGATAATTACTCAATAAAACTCAAAGTCTTTTAAGCTTGAAAATATTTTGTTTGTTGCACACTTGTTCAAATGAAATAAGTGTGGTATTTATAATGTAAGGTAGAGTGTACCTTACAATAAAAATATCACACTACTATGAAGCATAAGTGTTTAAAATAATATAAATGAATTGAAGCTTGAACAACAAGAAGGTCAATTAAGGCACAAGAAACCATGACCCCTTATGCAAGCCAAATGAATTACTTGTACAAGTAATCAAGCTTACTAGTCACCTTAATTTGGCAGCCATACTTAGACAAAATAAGGGTTAGGTTTTTCATCAAGAAAGAGCATAACTGGTAGTGACCAAATATAGAAAAGTAAACAACCCATTTTTGGCAAGTGTCTTTTTGTGCAAGCTACCTCTTCTCCAAGACACACAAAGCTTTCTTTCATTTTATAAAGATCAAACCAGAAT
Organism: Heliosperma pusillum; assembly: GCA_022085475.1. Classification (NCBI taxonomy): domain Eukaryota; kingdom Viridiplantae; phylum Streptophyta; class Magnoliopsida; order Caryophyllales; family Caryophyllaceae; genus Heliosperma; species Heliosperma pusillum. The sequence goes on from JAIUZE010046315.1 coordinate 17,255, forward strand.
TTTAGCAATGTAAAATGTTGATCAAAAGTTTGAAAAACTATTTTCAAGAGTTAAACATTTCCGAAATATTTAAGAGCCAGAAACCACAGTGACATGTCACTGTCAGTTTTGAAGTACTTAGCATGTATCGAGTTTAATGATCTCTTATACAACATTATGACTATAACAATGACGATCTTCATCTCTTGATCTTCTTGTGCAACCTTGAACGATTACTTGAGATTCCATAGCTGTAAGATTAAAACTTAAGAGGCACACATTATATTAACAATAAGACTAATTTGTCTTAAGGCATCATCAACCAATCTAATCTAGAAATGGTTTCAACAGTTTTTCTATATGTATATTTGTTACAGTAACATGGAAGGAATTATCATTGTCATGGTCATCAGAACATTGAGTGTAGCGTTGTTGGTCCATTGCAGTTTAGAACCGCATCCAAAATTCCACGAGGGTGCCAAAGTGGTTCTCATACCGCTTAAAGAATGACTTGGTGCTCTCTGATCTCTGTGTTGTTCGTAATATGCAGCCCATCGGAATCTCACGGTGGTAGGTAGGGATCCAATTATGTCGGACGGTGAACATTGTAGAAAGTTATTCGTTATCTTCCAGATTGAACTGTGAAATAACGAGCAGCCATTTCTACTCAAACTCTGATGGTTCCAAATCAGAGTCCCACACCACATAGTTGAAGCGGGAAAGGAAGTCGGTGTCTTTGCAAAGAGTTTAACCTGCCTTGTTTGTGACTTTTTCTATTATATGCCACATGAAATAACAATGGCGAGTTGTTTTGAAAACAGTAGGTACGACCTTTTTTATGCCACGACACTGATCAATAATAATGAATTTGGGCTCCTTTTGACCCATAGCATTCTAAGAATGCTGAAAAGTTCATGTGGAGATGGACTTTTTGTGGTGATCAACTTCACTGAATAGTGTGAAAACCATCGAGTATTTGTTTGTGCCATAAGTTGGATCAAAACTAATGCCATCCCAAAAGCGTGAGTAATTCCGAACTGCAATGGAATCAGCCCAAAACACCCTCGAGATTCAGCTGCACTTATGAACATCATAGGCAAAGTAAAAGCCTTTTTAGGTGGCTTTTAGCTTTTCAAGACGATTAATGAAGAGGTCAACATCTCTTGCCTCTATATAACATTTGATATCTCGCTGGAAGTTTTTAAAACCCACCAAGGTAGCACCAACATTTTTGAATCCTTTTGAATACTCTTTACACATCCCAAAAATCTTGGCAGCTTTTCAAGATGTTGATTGGAAACATATGTGAGACGATGGTTATGACCTGGACGAAAGTCATCAACTATAGTAGGACGCGTAATCCCCTTAAGAAGTGCAAAACTCACATAAGCTCAGCATCCAATCCTTGTTATTTTGACTCGTCGTGTAGCTGAAGCAACCATGGATGATTTCTCACAATTCTGATCCTAATTGACAATGTCATAACGAAGTTTTTGTTTGTTCCCCCTAAACCATGACGATTTAACTACGAATTTTTGGTGTGCTATGTCACCCATAATTTTGTTGGTAGTGTGCTTCCTAGAAGTAAAACCAAAGGCTTGAGCGTAAACATTGTAGAATTCTATTTCCGCCTCTAATGAGGAGAAGATTGTGCCAACTTTAGGAGTAACTTGCTCTCGATGGCCCTAACCCACTGCTTACTTTCCTCAGGCGTGTGATACAGAACAAGCTGCTGATGTGATTGAGCAGTAGTGTTTGTGTTGTACAACTTGTGTGGAATGAAGTGTATTGACACTAGTGAACTCTGTAAGGGAAATGTAAAATAGGATAATTGGCCATGTAAAAACAATAAAGTTGTGCAATTAGAACAGCTATGAAGGAGAATGTGCAGTAACAATGTTACTGTAACATATGTTAATGCAAATATAGACAATAGTACAAGAAGATTCGATAACAGGCTCTGTAAGGGAATGACAAAATAAGATTATTGTCCATGTAAAAACACTAAAGTTGTGCATCTAGAACAACTATGGAAGAGTAATGAACATTAAAAGTGTTACTTTAACAATATGTTAATGCAAGCATAGACACCGAAACAAGAAGATGCGATGACAGACGCGCAGTTGTAAAGGTAATTGGCCTGACTCTGCAAGGGAAAGACAAAATAAGATTATTGTCCATGTAAAAACATTAAATATGTGCAATTAGAACAACTACGAAGGAGTAATTCACAGTGACGGTGTTACTGTAAAATAGGTTAATGCAAACATAGACAGTAGAACAAGAAGATGTGAAGACATACACAGTTGTGAAGGTAATTGTGATATTGTAATAGTGTGACAACATGATCAACAAAGTGCGAAATGAATAACACAGCCGATGAATTTGAAAGAAAAAGTAACGAATAACGACAATTATCATACAACAAAGAACGCGTGGAAGTAAGTAGAGTGATAGTAAAATATTGAAATTGAAGCAAAAGGAAAAATGTAAGTAGGTAAGGAAATTACATGTAGGAAGAATATTAACCGTAGAATATGTTGCCATTATAGTTGTGAAGAAAGCGAAATCTAGAAAGCAGTAAGCAGTGAAAAAGTGATTGAAATAATGAGCACAAAATAACGAAAAATACGAAAAAACTAAAAGTGACGGGAAATTGAAATGATGAGGTAAATGACAATTATTAATGAATTAGCGATAAAAAAAATGAAAATCGCTATGAAAAGAAAGTGAAAGTAATCAGAAGAAGCGCAAACTGAAATTAACGGATAATTCAAAGTTGAAATAGAAAGCAATTACTGATGAATTCACGGATGAAACTAAATAACAAAAATATTCCCAAACTTGACATATCTACAATCTCAAAAATGTCAAGTTCACACAAAAAACCTCCAAATAAATGAGACAGACCAAGAAAATACAAAAAGAAAAAGAGTTTCGTTATGTCACGTTTGCTTTCAAGTGACAAAAACGTAGAAAAATAATCAGTTCTCATGTTTCAATAATTCCAAATACTCAATAATACAAAAAAGTGTATATCTTAGAAAAGAATAAGAAAAAGATTGTTAAGTTGAAATAAGTGAGCATAGTTTACTATTCATTTACTTAGTTACTCAAATTTTCAAATAAATGTCTCTTCTTTGTCATCAAGTAAGAAAGGGGGAGTTGAACACAACATCATCAACCTCCTTTTAAGTTTTTTTTCTCCCTCTAGGAGTTTCTCGCTCTAGAAGTATAGGTTTCTCTGCTTTTCCCTAAAAACTCTTCTCCTTCATCTGCCGTCAATCTGCTTTTCCCTAAAAAAAATTTCCTTGCTTGCATGTAGACCTGGCAAATGGGTCAAACGGGTCGGGTTTGGGTCGGGTCAGTTTGGGTCGGGTCATTTCGGGTTTGCTCAATCTTTCGGGTCGGGTCGGGTCGGGTCGCGTTCGGGTTTGGGTCAGTTTCGGGTTTGGGTCACTTCGGGTTTGGGCCATTTCGGGTTTGGGTCATTTTGAGTCAGGTCATTTCAAATTCATATCCGATTTATTTAGGCCATTTTAGGGTCAAAATGATCAAGTTAGTTTTCGAATTATGCCCAGCGTCAAGCAAACTCGCACGGGCCAGCTTGGACCAAGCCGAGCTTGAGCTGCATATGGGTCGTCTCGTTTCATTATCACCCCTAATCACAAGAAATTGGGTCATTTAGGATCATTTCCAATCAGGTTGTTTGTGGGTCGGTGGTTTCGTGTCGGGTTATTTTGGGTCGGGTCTCTTTCGGGTCAATCAAGGTTCGGGTCTGGGTCTGGGTCGGGTCGGGTCAATTCGGGTTTCGGGTCATTCTCGGGTCATGCAATTCCGGCTCGTTTTCGGGTCTCGGGTCAGCCTTATCGGGTCGGGTTATTCGGGTCGGGTCAGTTTTGCCAGGTCTATTTGCATGCTTGAGTTCTCCACTTACTGCATGTAGTGTTTCTTCCTTTTCTTCCTGATTTTGCTTGGTGTTTGCCAAGTGTCGTAAGCCTTGTCTGACTTTCTTTAATCTGATTTGGTTTAGATTGCACGACTGATTTTGATACATCTATTTAAACCCCTCTTTACTTCTTCCTATTATCCATTCCAAAATCCTCACTTAAATCTATCTCTTTCTTCCTCTCCTTCCTCATGGCTTCTCAATCAAATCTTTCTCCTTGTAGGTCTGGTTTCAGTGTCAGACTTACTCCTCACCTTTGTGTTGATTTTACGGGGTTAGATTTTAATAAAGTATTGGTTGGGAATTTTCAAGACCAAAGATTCCTGGAGGTTACCAGGATTTATGCTGCTATTTTTAAGCATTGGAAGCTCAATGGATTGGTCTCCATTCCTGTAATAGATCCGTATTATCTTTTTATATTTTTCTCACATGCTGATCGTGCCTACTTTCTTCAGAGACATGCCCTTAACATTGAAGGATTACTGCTGGTCCTCAGGCCTGCCACTCCTGAAACAATTCCTGATAATTTACTGTTTCATATAGTCCCTTTGTGGATTAGGGTTAAAGGTCTTCCTTTCCACTTGATGAATACTGTTGTTGCTGCTTCTTTACTCTCTTTTATTGGAGATGTTTATGAAGATGAGGCTTTTCCCACACTTCTTCCAAACAGAAATTTCGTCCGAGTCAAGGTTTGGGTGGATTTGTCTAAGCCATTAATTCTTGGTTGTTTTTATTTCTCTTAATGGCCGGGAGCAAATATGGATATCTTTTTCATATGAAGGCTTATTCCGTTTCTACAAATCTTGTGGAAGAATTGGTCATAAAGTTTCTTTCTGCCCATTAAGCAAAGAAGGTGGAGCTCGGGGAATCAAACACACAATGGATGAGATAGCTGATAAGGGACTTACTATTCTTCATGGCCCTCCTTCAGCCGGGTTTTATTCTCCTGATATTTGTGGTCTTCCATCTCGCCCTAAATATCTCAATTCTGAAATTGACTGCATTGTTGGCTCTGAACCAATCGTTGTAGATTTTGGAGGTAGTTCTCCTATTTTTTCCTTTTCATCATCAAGTTCTACTTCAAAAATTTCAAGCTCGATATTTCGAACACCATCGCCGGATTTTATGGTTCATGAGGACCTGTCACGAGAAGTCCTATTGGAGAATCATCCTCTAATTAGAGGTCCTTATCCATTTGCGATAAATGTTGGGGAACCGGTGAATGATCAAGGATCACCAGGGGATAATATTAGTCGCTCCTTTTCTCCGGCTTTCAAAGTCTCGGTTGCTGATGCAGATTTAGACGTTGGTCTGGGGTTGGGTCCAGCTTCACCTTCTATGCAGGCTGAGCACTTTGATGTTGGGGGTGTGTTGTCTAAGGTTAATGATAATGAAGCGGGCCCATCATCTTTTCCGACTGACTCAAAGGGCCGAATAATAAAATTTTGTGTACAAACGAAAGGTAGGTCTTAGTTTACATTATTCAAGTCGTCCGAAGTTTAAAGTTAGTTCAAGATCTACTTGTTTTGATCTTCATATTGATCAAGAGCCGATTTCTGTGGTTTCCCTTATGTGGGACCAAGCTAATGTGCGACCTTTCTCTTTTGTTTGGCCGAAAGCTCCGAACTTAGAATCCTGTTTTGATGATCACAAGAGGAAACAAGATGATGATTCTTCTCTGTGGTTCTCTGATTTTCAGAACGTCAAGAAGAAACGGGTTTGCTCTTTTATATTTTCGCCGAAGAATTATCGAACTTTTCCTCTATTTATTTCAGCGGTAATTCGGCCTCGTCTGATTTTGGTCTGGTGGCGGACCTTAATACGCCACCCGGCCATCAATGAAGATCTTTTGTTGGAATTGTAGGGGGTTGGGTTCGGCGGATGATCCTACAATTCCTTTTCTGTCCCGGTGTTCTCGGCAATATCATCCGTCAATTTTGTTTCTTCAAGAAACTTTTGCATCTGTATCTCAGACTGTTGCTAAGACTAAATGTATAGGTTTAGTTAACTTTTGTGGGGTGGATACCGTAGGCCATAGTGGAGGTCTTCTTTTGCTTTGGGATAGCTCGGTTAATGTAGTTGTTTTAGAAATGGATCCTAATATAATCTTATGTAAGATAGATTATGTATTATTGAATGTAAATTATGAAATGTTTATGGTTTTTTTTCTTTGGGGCCCCTTCTTTGGAGGATCATTTACCCACATGGAATCGCGTTTCTTCTTTTATCTCTAATTTATCTCCTTTGGCAGTTATTGGAGATTTTAATCAAGTTAAGTTTTTTTCGGACAAGTTGGGTGGTTCCGCCTTTATTCGTGGACAAGAGGAATTTACTAATTGGCGCATTTCAAATTCCCTTTCTGAGATTCCTTTTTCGGGCCCTTGTTTTACCTGGATGAATAATCGTGAGAAGGAAGAGCTCATTATGGAAAGATTTGATCGTGCTTATGCAAATCAGGATTGTTTACGTGTTTTCCCATCTGCCCGTCTTCTCCATTTGCCTATTCTAGTGTCGGATCATGCTCCCATCATTTTAAATCTTTATCCTTTGCCAAAGTCAAAGAGAAGACATTACAGGATTGATAACTGGTGTCTTGATTACCCTGAGATTGTTGATATTATTGTGGGAAAATATCCGTATATTTCTACTCTAAATTTCAGGATTATAACAAAATTATAAGATACGAAATAACGAGTCATATATGAAAATAACGATATAAATAAGAGATAAAAATCAACCTTTGGTCCTTGCAAATAGGCCTAAGAACAATATCAAAAGTATGATATCTCCTACTAGTTGCACCCAAGATGCTCCTTGATATGCCTTAATCGTGCTAGAACGATTATACAAAAATTACCGCTAATTTTATGTGAGGTTTGATGATAGATCTAGAGAGAAAAATTCAGAGAAAAATCACCCCTGTGTTTTGTTTGTGCCGTCACACATTTACTTCGAAACGCTAGGTATTTTTCATTTTATTCCCTCCTAATCAAACTAGCTAGGTTTTCCTAAAATAAGAAATTGCAATTCGGATCCTTTCCAAACCGATTTGGACCGAGTAGATATATCCATTTATTGCTTCATGTTTTTCGGTCATACCTAGTAAATAACATCCATTGTATTATTATAATTATCGTCACTAATATCGTCATCTTATTAATAAGTCCAGCAGTCGATTTATTAATACATGTATGACAATATTTACAATAATTATTACGAGTAATACATTTGCTTAATTAAATATAACGGTTTATATTTAATCACGAATTAACTGATTAGTTCGTTTAAGCTAACATTATTTACATTAATTAAATATAACAGTTTATATTCAATTTACGAATTAACAGTTTAATCCGTCTATCATCATCAATTTTGACTAACCTTTTATTCAACTACATCGACTAACCTTTTAGTCGTATAAGGCATCAATATGACTATATTATTCATATAATCACATCTCTCAGACACATCCTATAGGTGTGACTTATAGGGACCAGTTGATCACCGCCATAATAAAATGACAATACCGTCAAACTTCTAGCGAGCCAACCGTTATTGATAAACGTTAATCAACTGATTATTATACAAAGTATACGCTGTGAACCTACAGAGATTTATTTATGTTATTGCACTAACTGTGGAGGACACTGGCTTCAACAATCTCCCACTTGTCCGTACAAGTGTATGTGCGATAACCGATTCTCATATCCATATTAAATTTCTCCCACTCAATGTAAACCAATTTGCAAAGTCCGTATTCACAAAGGTCGTAGTTTACAAGTGATCAGTATCAAGAGTGGTTTCCCCGACTCGAGAGTAACTTAACTGATAAACGAATCTTTATTCGAGCATGGCCATGCATTTCAGTTACAGCTCCTCGAGTGGCCCTGAGAAATAACATAACCTGATAAAGGTTGGATATTTTCTTCAACTCGAATCTTGCAGATACAAGCGCATTATGAAATGACCCAGTAAAAATCTACTTAGCCTCCTGTTACGGTCGACCATGAGAAAGAAACCAAAGTCACCCAAAAACTGCCTTAATCTCAAGAGACAGTCGATAGTCAAAAGAATCGACTCTAGGAACACTATGAAACGTCCTAAATCCACGACTGGCACCTAAGGTTTCTGAAACATTAGGACCCATACTTTGTCACAAAATTTGTCCCTGCGAGTATCATCAAGTAGAACTCGCATTATGTGATCGATCCAGTCAACTGTTTGACTTAATGCTCGTTGAACCCACCATCAATCGCTTTCACAGAATAATTGCCAGAGTTTATCAGCTCATGTAGGCCTATTACGGACCAAAACAAATATAAGTAATTCAGTTCACTTTGTGTGTTCAATGTTGTCAGTACAACCCACATGAAAAACAAAATATAAAACAAAACATGATTTCATAGATAGTTTTTATGAAAAAGATACGTTGGTTAATCCATATAAACACAATACAACTCAGGAACAACGTTTGATTCCCATGGAAATAACGTTCTCCCTTCATGCTTTCATAATCTCACTGTTTAGTTGAGAGGATCTGCGACGTTATCATCCGTAGCAATCTTTGTCTATCACTAGCTCCCTTTGCTCCCACGTAATCTCGGATCATGTGATCCTTCCGTTGTACACATGCCTAGGACTTGTTTGCTTACTTAGGCTCCTTAGCCTGGAAGATGGCACCACTATTATCACAATAGATGGTGATCGGGTCATCCGAACTAGGAACTACAGTTAGTCCCTGTAAGAACTGACGCATCCATATAGCTTCCTTCGCAGCCTCTGAAGCAGCATAGTATTTGGACTCAGTCGTAGAATCTGCTATAACACTTTGTTTGGAGCTTTTCCAGCTGACCGCAGCGCCATTAAGAGTAAAAACGTATCCAGACTGAGATTTCGAGTCATTTGATCCGTTTGGAAGCTAGCATCTGCGTAACCGATTGCGCATAGCTCAGTGTCACCTCCATAAGTCAATCCCCAATCCTTAGTCCTCCGTAGGTACTTAAGGATATTCTTAACAGCAATCCAGTGTGTTTCACCTGGATTGCCTTGGTACCGACTCGTCATACTCAAAGCATACGCCACGTCTGGACTTGTGCATATCATGGCATACATGATCGATCCTAAAACTGATGCATAAGGAACCCGACTCATGCGCTCGACCTCTTCCGATGTCTTTGGTGCCTGAGGTTTACTCAATTGCATCCCAGAAATCGTTGGAAGGTTCCCCTTCTTGGAGTTGGTCATGCTGAACCTCTCAAGAATCTTATCTATATAAGACTCCTGACTGAGGGATAACATCCGTCGTGATCTATCTCTGTAGATAAGGATCCCCAAAATTCTTTGTGCCTCGCCCAGATCTTTCATCTGGAAGTGGTTCTTTAACCAAACTTTTACCGAAGTTAAGAGAGGTATGTCATTCCCAATCAAGAGTATGTCGTCAACATACAATATTAGGAAGACAATCTTGCTCCCACTTGAATTGATATATAAGCATGGTTCCTCGACCGATCGAGTAAATCCATTCTCTTTTATCACCTGGTCGAAACGGTGATTCCAACTCCGAAAAGCCTTCTTAAGTCCATATATGGAACGCTTAAGCTTGCATACCTTCTTAGGATTTTTAGGATCAATGAAACCTTCGGGTTGTACCATGTACAACTCCTCCTCCAAATAACCGTTTCAGAAGGCGGTTTTCACGTCCATCTGCCAAATTTCATAGTCATGAAAAGCGGCAATCGCTAAGATTATCCGAATGGAACGCAGCATAACTACGGGTGCAAAAATTTCATCATAGTGCAATCCTTGCACTTGAGTAAAACCCTTTGCCACTAGTCGTGCCTTGTATGTATCTGGTTGTCCTTCTACATAATGCTTTATTTTGTAAAGCCATTTGCACTGAAGAGGCCGAACCTTATCAGGTAAGTCAACCATATCCCATACGTCATTCTCATACATAGAGTCCATCTCGGATTGCATGGCGTCAAGCCATAGCTTAGAGTCGGAACAGGTCATGGCACCTTTATAGGTAGCGGGTTCATTACTCTCTAGGAGTAAAACGTCATCTCTCTCATTCTCCTCGACCATACCAATGTATCTGTCTGGAGGAATATAGTGTCTACCCGACCTCTTAGGTTCCAAAGGAATATTAACCGCAGCCGATAATGAGGGAACGGTTTCCTCCATTGATTGCTCGGTTGTTGGTTCTTGAATCTCCGACAGATCGAAGGTTCCATTACTTTTTCCAATTCTCGATAACTCTTTCTCTAAGACCGTCGCCTAAGCCGCAACAACAATCGATGTTCGTAGGCGAATAGAAGTAATGACGAAACATCCCTTTTGGATAACCAATAAAGTATGTCTTGACCGATCGCGGGCCGAGCTTATCGTCAGGTCTCCACTTGACATAAGCCTCGCAGCCCCATACCCGAATAAAGGACAAGTTAGGGACCTTTCCCTTCCATAATTCATATGGAGTCTTGTCTACAGCTTTAGACGGACTTCGGTTAAGTATTAAAGGAGCTGACAAAAGAGCATAACCCCACAATGAGTCAGGTACAACCGTGTGACTCATCATGGATCGAACCATATCAAGTAATGTTCGATTTCTCCGTTCGGACACACCATTCAATTGTGGTGTTCCAGGTGGAGTTAACTGTAGTACTATACCACAGTCTTTAAGGTGCTGATCAAACTAATTCGAAAGATATTCGCCACCACGATATGAACGTAGTGCTTTAATCTTTCTATCCAGTTGGTTTTCAACCTTATTCTGGAATTCCTTGAACTTGTCAAAGGACTCACTTTTATGCTTCATTAAGTAGACATAACCATATCTACTGAAATCGTCCGTGAAAGTGATAAAATACCTATAGCCATCTCTAGCGTTGATTGACATAGGTCCACACACATCAGTATGTATGAGTCCTAATAGGTTAGCAGCGCGCATTCCAACACCTTTGAAGGCAAATTCGAGGTCATTTGGCCTATGAGGACATGATTCACACGTGCCAAAAGATTTGATTCATAGTCAAATGGGGAGATAGTCCCATTATCAATGAGCTTCTTTCACGCGTTTTTCATTTATGTGTCCCATACGGAAATGCAATAACTGGTTTGATCTTGGCACCCAACCTTTGCTTTCTTACTACTCACATGCAATATTTCTGTGGTTTGATCTAAAACATAAATCCCATTCATGGAAACTGCTTTACCATAAATCATTTCGTTTAAAGAGAAAATACAGTTATTATCCTTTATTACAAACGAAAAGCCGTCCTTATCAAGTACGGAAACAGAAATAATGTTTTAGATAAACTGGGTACATAGTAACAGTTATTCAGAAATAACTCAAATTCACTCGGAAGTTGGATTACATATGTTCCCACTGAAACGGCAGCTACTCTTGCTCCATTCCCCACTCGCAGGTCCACATCACCCCTTGCGAGAGTTGTGATGTTTCTTAGGCCCTACAAATGATTGCACAGATGAGAACCACAACCAGTATCTAGTACCCAAGTTCCGAAACTTGCATGGTTGATCTCAATCATATGAATAAAAGAAGAAGACATACCAATAGGAGATACGCGACCTGCTTTTATGTCCTCACGGTAGACGAGGCAGTTCCTCCTCCAATGCCCAATCTTATGGCAATGGTGGCACTCCACGTTACCTTCATCGCTCTTTGTCTTGCCTTATGAGCTACCGCTAGTCTCACCAGACCCACTCTTGCCTTGCCCTGGGTTTTTGAATTTCGGCTTCCCTACAACTAGGTTGGCCTGAGCCTTGCCCCTACCTTTGCCCTTGTTGGCAATCATTAGAACGTCCTGTTTCAGACTCCCACTCAATTTCAGATCACTCTCTGTCTGTACAACGAGTGAGTGGAGCTGATGAAGATTCTTCTTCATATCATTCATATAGTAATTTGCCCTGAAAAGGGCAAAACCATCATGAAGTGAATGAAGAAAGCGGTCTATGACGATCTTCTCATCGATTTTGCAACCAAGTGCCTCCAGTTTCTCGACATTCTCAATCATGTCAAGAATGTGTGGGCTAACTGCTTGGCCCCTCTGGAGTTTCGCTTTCAAAGAAGCGACAGGTATGCTCATAGCTAACGATCCTCGGTGCTTTCGAGAACTCGTTAGAGAGCGTGGTGAAAAATCTTGTTTGCACCTTGGGCAATGAATCGCCTTTGCAAATTTGATTCCATTGAAAAGATGAGTACGTTCTTTATCGCACCCGCCTCCATTACGAAATCACTATAAGCAAGTGATTCATTTGCTCCTGCATTGGGGCCTGGGTTTGGCGGTAGTGGCTCAGTCAAGTACTTGAGCTTACCGTCAGCAATGGCAGCATTCCGTAATGCAGCCTCCCAGTCCGCAAAGTTGGACCCGTTATTCTTCAGTCGCGTTGACTGATTCATAGTGTCCATGAACATCTTAAGCCAGGACTCACGTCCGAGCGTGGCACTTGGCATTGGGTCATCAGTATGGCCAGCCATTTAGTTATTAGCAGTTATATCTGAATATATGACTGTGGAAAAAGAAAATAAATATGATAAGTTTCATCGTTTTAAATTTGAGTCTAATGAAAAACTGTTTAATTCGATGACTCGTGCATTTATATAATTGACCTCCCTCAAGAATTATATAAATGATCCCAAGAGTCAATTTTTGTAAATTGATAAGCCAACCTCTTGGCTAATTCTACTTTTAGAATTCCTGGTCGATAAATTTCTGTAAATTCTATCTTTAGTCCATCATAATCACGAGATATTACTCGTACTATAATGTTGAGATAAAATAGGTCAACACTCACTACTTACCCAACGTAGAAGGGGTCATATTATGACTTCCGACGAAGAAGGGGCTCATAGTAGGTTTCCCTATAAAGACTAGTCTCAATTTTAATTTATAGGGGAAGGTCCCATCATCTTAACTTAAATTCATTTTAAGTGAACGAATGTCTAGCAACTCGAGAATGATTTAACTAAGGTGATGACCCTAAAAGCGAGTGACATCTGTATGTCCATGATTAAAATATTCGACCTATATGAATCATTTTCATGCATTTTTATTAGGTTTAGGTGGTTTGGTTTAGGCGGAATATGATGCAATTATATCTATCATGTGATGGAAAGTAAACGAGAATGAAAAAAGTAAAGGAAAAACATGTCCTAGTGTGGCCAATCCTACCAAAAAGAATGAAATACAACTTGGAATCCAACTGCTTGGACCCTCGAAGCTTGACTTGATCACCCTTCTTGGTCCATGTAGCGGGAGTGAGCTCCAATGTCCATGTTTAGTCTTCTTTGAAATTACAATAAATAAAATTACATTGATCCTATTTATTACATTCTAATTTCAAAACCCAAAACTAAAAAATGGAGATTCAAGATCTCAAATTACATCCAAGACTACGTTACCATCATTACGGTAACACAATCTACTAAGGCCACACTAAGTTACAACTGATTGTAAAAATACGTTAAAAATTCATTCAAACATTCCAAAAGACATTATAAAAGCATCAACTAAAATAAAACATGCAAGACATAATACAGTTATTACGATGTTTTATTATCCAAACCACCCTTTAACATAGATTATAATTATGTGGTAATTCTGTAATTACCCACATTAATTACAATCTCGTTTCATTTTACTGATAAAATGAACAATCCTAAACATTTCAAACTGCTTTAAAATGTAAGATATATAACATATGTGAACCGTTTCACATTAATTATACACAATCCGAATAATGTACAATTAAAGGCCCAAAAACTTTGAATACAGCAAAGAAAAAAAACAGAAATTTTTTTTTTTTCAGCAGAATGATTTTCGGCAAATTTTTTTTTTTCCAGCAAAACGGTCCTTATCGACAAAATAGGGAAAAATAATATCCTTTCTAATGAAAAACTCATTCAACATCATTTCCATTATCATTTTAATCTAATCTTTATTAAATTAAAACATCTACAAATCTATTGTATGTTATTTTAACAGATTAAAATAACAAAATAAATCTAAATGAAAACGAATACGAAAGGAAATACGATTCTGTAAAGTACTCGATCGAGAAGAAATTAAACAATAAAGTCTCTCGATCGACTAATTATTCCTAGTCGACAAACAGGGACCACGATCGAGTATAAACATCACTCGATCGACCAAAAATTTGCGAAAAACTGCTCGATCGAGCGAACACAAGTACTCGATCGACCAAACAATTGAGAAAACTGCTCGATCGAGTGAACACAAGTACTCGATCGACCAAAAACTCACAAAAACAGATCGATCGAGACACTAAAGTCCTCGATCGAGTCAAAAACTCAGCGGCATAAACAGTTTCGGTTTATGAAATCAAATTAAAACAATTTCGTGGCCTATGCTCTGATACCACTTGTGGGAAATCAGTATTACCACAATACAATTATTATAGGATTATAACGAAATAGTAATAACTTGATTATACTAGTCATAAACGAAATCAAGAATAAGAGTATAGATTTATAAATCAACCTCCGGTCCTAGCAATTGGCGTAAAGAACAGAGATATCAAGGTAGATATCCTCCTAATCGTTGCACCTAAGATGCTCCGAGAAATACCCTTGAATTTGCTAGAAATCTTTTCAAAAGTTACTGTTAACCTTTTATTTTGTGTGTTGTGAATGATGATCAATATCAAGATGAATAAGGGAGTCTTTAAAATCTGAATTTTTCTCCTTCTTCTCACTTGTGCCGTCACAATCAGTGCCAAAATAGGGTTTTTCAAAACCTCTCTTTTGCTCTATGTGTGTACCGTATCATTGAGAGTAGTAGACTAGGGTTTATATTTACTTTTTCATCCCTTTTGTTCTGTCAAAACACAAGAGGAAAAGCCTAATACACCAACCCCAGTTTCCTCAAATCAACTCAACCTCTATTAGGTATGTACATAATATAATATGTATTAATTATTACTAGCAATGGACCGTTACATGAATCGAGTAATGCCGGACCAATAAACTATAATAATATCGTGTAATACATATCCGCTAACTTAAATATAACCGTTTATATTTAGTTTAGACCAACATTATATACATTAATTAAATATAACATTTTATATTCAATTTACGAAGTACAGTTAATTCGAATAATCTGTCATCATCACATTGACTAACCTTTTAGTCAAATACACTGACTAACCTTTTAGTCATATAATGGGGTATCCATATGATTATTTTCTCAAATAATCACATCTCTCAAACACATCCTATAGGTGTGACTTTTAGGGACCACTTGATCACCGCCATCTGTATGACAATAACGTCAAACTTATCTAGCAAGCCAACCGTTATTGATAAACGTTAATCAAATGATTATTATACAAAGTATACCCTGTGAACCTACAGAGATTTATTTATGTTATTGAACTAACTGTGGAGGACACTAGCTCCAACATTTTTTATGAGTCCTACCACCTTGAGTTTTCATACCACCAATTTGAGACCATTTATAATGATAATTTAAGCACTAATGATTTATTTTATGGTCTTAAGCATGATGCTCCATCTCTTGCTGACGAGTGGATTAGTACGGTGGTTCTCTTTGAAATCTCTAATGCGCATTTTGATAAGATTTATCCTTCCTTACCTTTGATCTTTCATGCTTATATCTTATCAATTGCTTACATTTGCTTTTGTATTGCTCATGCGCAGGAATATGATCAACTTCTAAGGGCGTTGACATGCTTTTTAGAGGACAAATGATGCTCATTAGAAGAATTAGCTTTTTTCAATTTACAGTTTTTGGACAATTGCAATTTCAAGTTGATTGTAATAGTTAAACATTTAGACATTTAGTTTGCTTTAATTTGTAGTAGCTTGTCTTTTGCAGGTACTTTGCTACTTGGATTGGATTACCCCATCTTCAAGCTAGCTTGGGGGAGGCTTCTATACTTTAGTATGCTTTCTTTCCTTCCTTTATTTCCGCATGTGTCATCCCATCTCCCCTTGTTAGTTTTTGTTTGTCCATCTTTGTGTGACATATTGAGAACAATGTGTGTTCTAGCTTGGGGGAGGGATTTAGTGAGTCTAGTTATGAGAAATCTAATCGAAAATTTTGAAAATTTTGAAAATTGAAAGTAAAAGTTTGATGTTGTGTCCACCCATATGTCTTTTGCATAATGTCATTCCTCCTTTCATTTCCTATATTGTAGTTATTTTAAGCTAATGAATCATGATTTATTGTCGGAATTTTGCATTCATGGGGATGTCTTGACATAGTGGGTGAGGGATGGATTTTTGGAAAAAAATAGACTTGATCTTGGCATTGGTAAGCTACATATATGGTAAGGTAGACCCTCCAATGGTCGGTGCATATATACCCGGTCTCATCTAGGTGTGTGTAGTTTATCCCCTTGGTATGCATTACATCTAGACGCACAAGTATGGTCTTTGTTCCATTTTGTATGACATTTGCTATCATGATTGCATTAGAAGCCATTCCCTTGCTTGCTTACATAAATTGCCCAAAAATTACCCATTTCCTAGCTACATATAACATTGCCTACCTTTGTTGAGCTAGTGACTTGCTACTTGTGTTGGGGTGCTTTTATTTTTGGGATTTGCTAGAATTTGTCACTATTGTAAGCTTGTTGTTGCGGGATTGCTGATTCCCGTATGTTGGTGTATTTTAGCTTTAGAGAAAGAAAAAAAAAATTTGAAATAGTTGTTTATGAAAGATCCAAAATAATGAAGGAAAGAAAAGAAGGAAGCATGAGAAAAAAAAAATAGAAAAATGATGAAAAAAGAAGAGAAGAAGAATGAGTTGCTTCCATGTTTTATGAAGTATTTGATTTTGGGAAGTATACATGTGTCTTGTAATGTTAAAAGAGCCAATATGCTGCTTTTGGCTCTAGTTCTTGTTGTTTGGGAAGGGTTAAGGTTTGGAATAAGCATTCTTACACATTTGGTTGTCACTAGCTTGACATTAGCTCCATATGACCAAATTCATTTGTCCACCTTCTTACCCATTTTTCCTAGCCTTCTTCTTTGTATTATTGGCTTCTTTTCTTATGCATTATGACCTTGACTAGCATTGTCTTATTGATTTGGAATGTTTACCATACTAGATTGCGGGCGCATTCTCTTGAGTCGTAGATAGGAGAGTGTCACGTACACATATATTTGCATGTTCATCTTATAAGTGTGAGTTTATCCCGTGAGAAGTCCGATGTCATTTAAAGATCATGCAGGAATCAAAATGTCCATGTGAAGTCCTTAATACAACGTCGTCGTGTAAATCTCATCCATGTATTGCATTTTCCTTATGCCCAAGTTGTTTCGGGATTTGATTCATTTTACTTTAAAGCAACTAGTCGGGAATTGCATTTGGATGGGATGATTATTGCTCGCACCCTTATCCTTGTCATACATTATATTGTGTGCTTGATTGAGGACAAGCAAGGTTTTAGCTTGGGGGAGTTGGATGAGTCCATTTTATATATAGTTTAACTCCCTACTTTAGCTCGGTTTATTTGATTATTGCACTTTTATTAATGTGTTTATTAGCTAATTCCATGTTCTAGGTTTTTTCATTGCATTTTGTAGGAAATGAAGCATTCGGTAGCTTTGTCCCGTCAAATTAGCATTGATCCAAGTCCACGAGGCTAATAAGAGCAAGTCTTGAACATGCAAAGGTGTTCCGGGAAGCATAGGGGCGTTTCGGGAAGAAATCGGAAATCCCGAGCATGAAGAAACCAACTTTGGTTGGTTTGAAAATAAAGAAATGAAGTCCAAGTAAAAGACCAAGATAAGAGCTTGCATTGGATGCCAAATGACCCCCAGGATGCCTTAGACGGACTCATGAATATGCATGCATTGGATTCCGCATCACCATAAAGCAAGAAGTTAAGACGGAATTAAGACAAAAACCCGGATACCCACGGCCCGATCGGGGTTACCTTTCCCCGATCGGGGTTTGACTCCCCTAGGTGTTTACGTTATGCTCCTATTTTATTATAAATAGGAGCCTTTATCCGTCATTAAGGGATCATCTTGGACAACATTCTACACTCTAAAAACACTCTTTTACATAATATCATTAGTCATTAGATTAGGTTTATAATAGTTTAGTTTCCATTAGTTGTTACAAATAATTCCTTTAAGTATTTGAATTTATATTACAAGTTCATTTGAATGTTATTTGGTTCCATTTTGTTCTTCAATTCGAAGTTTTATTTCTTTTGTTGAGGTAATTCTATTTCTTGTATTTTTTTTGTTATTTCCTTTGCCATTTCCATTATTAGTTAGTTATCATGTTTAATTTATCGTTTGTTATTAGATTAGTTATCATTATGCAAGAGTAGTTATTTTATCTAGGGAATTAGGGAAGCCATGCATAAATAATATTTGCAATTGTTGAAATGAGATGTTATGATTTCAAATAGTTGTTTCTATCACATGCTTGCATTGTACTGTTAGTCTTTTTATCATTGATCACAATCTTTGATTAAATTCGTTAATTTTTTCTATAAGTCGAGAGGCACAAAATTGAATTAGACTAAGCATGTGTTAGTAGATCGACCTAGCCAAAGCGAGAGTTCATTAGGGCCAGATATATGGTTGACACTAATATCGAGAGGTGGGTGTATTTAGACTAAACAATTGTCGTTATTATCAATTTCCTAGTTTGAGTTGAGCATTTACATAATTTGCATGTGTGACCCGTGTGGGAAAATATCCGTATACTTCCCTTTAAATCATTCAGGATTATAATGAAATTATGATTATATGATTAATAGTCATAAACGAAAATGCATAATAAGAGAGAGATTAAAAATAACCTTTAGTCCTTGCTTTAATGGCCTAAGAACAATATCAAAATGATGATATCTCCTAATCGTAGCACCCAAGATAGAATGAGAAATGCCCTTGAATTTGCTAGAATGTTTTGTGAAAAGTTACTGTTAACTTTTTAATTTTGTGATAAGTAGAGATGGAGGCACAAATGAGAATGAATTAGGGTTAGAAGAAAAAACTAAATTTTTCTCCTTCTAATACCTTTCTCACGGCACACATGTTGTTATTAGGGGAGATATTTTCTCCTCTAATTAACCACAAATGGACCGAAAATTCCAGAGTGAATCTGGACTTTATTTCGGTTAAATTCGCTTTAATATATAATGTGTATTATTATTATAAATGTCATTTGTGTTGTCATGTATTAATATGTCCATACAACATTTTCTAGTCGATACATTATACCGGTCTGACAACATCTAATATGACAATCGTATAATATATACGTTAATTATAATTATCCGTATAATTATAATTTGCTAATTCAATATAACATTTTATATTCAATTTATGAATTAACATTTTAATTCGCATAAGCTTACATTATATATATGCTGATTAAATACAACAGTTTATATTTAATTACGAATTACTTTTAATTCGTCTCAGCTTATATTATTTAATCGTTATTAAATAATCGTCTCATCATCATATTGACTAACCTTTTAGTCAAATACACTGACTAACCTTTTAGTCATATAATAGGGCATCAATATGATTATTTTCTCAAATAATCACATCTCTCAAACACATCCTCTAGGTGTGACTTTTAGGGACCAGTTGATCACCGCCATCTGTATGACAATAACGTCAAACTTATCTAGCAAGCCAACCGGTATTGATAAACGTTAATCAACTGATTATTATACAAAGTATACCCTGTGAACCTACAGAGATTTATTTATGTTATTGCACTAACTGTGGAGGACACTGGCTCCAACAATCTCCAACTTGTCCGTACAAGTGTATGTGCGATAACCGATTCTCATATCCATAATAAATTTCTCCCTCTCAATGTAAACCAATTTGCAAAGTCCGTATTCACAAAGGTCGTATTTACAAGTGATCATATAATCAAGAGTGGTTCCCCGACTAGAGAGTAAACTTAACTGATAAACGAATCTTTATCG